>JAJHPE010000004.1:9414963-9692490 GCA_024447655.1 Carex scoparia | reverse complement strand
AAAACAGATCTGACGGTCCAATATGAATTCCTCGGTAAACCATGCATAATTTCTAAAGTTGAAGCAGTTCAACTGAATTGTCTTGGACCGGACCTGCTGTATGTAAAACCCAACCGATAAACCCCAGAAATTGAAATTAAGAAAAGATTTTTAATTTGTGGCCTAGTTCATCTCCATGCTTCTAAAATCTAAACCCAAAAGGGAATAATCGCACTGCACTGCACTGCACTTCACTTCACTTCACTTCACTTCTAAACCCCAAAAGAGCGATTCTTAAGCGGAGATTCTCAGATCTGATCGAAATAGTTTGTTTCATATAGGTTAGCTTTTAATTTTGAGTTTTCTCCCCTTCTACCAATTCTCATTGTTAGGGTTTACGATTTTGATGCATACTTCTAGTCGTGAAAGTGGCGGGACTGTTAAATCTCACTTATTTATTTTGATTTGAGTTGTTTATATTGCCATGGTATAGTATTTGTGCATTTATTTCCCTTTTACCAGTCAATACCTTCTTTTAAAATAAATCTGAGCTTAGTTGAATGAAGTTCTTATTTGTGTTTTGAGTTGAATGAAAGGTATTCAAGTGAATGCCCCTCAGAGGTGAGAGCTACTAATTAAACAACACAATGAAAAAGGCTCATTTCTTGGGCTTAATTTTGTGATTGATGTTCATTCATTGACCGTAAATCTGGTTGTATTGTATGAGCTTTGTTCAAATTTTGGGTTTGCTTCCAATATCTCTCAAATTTGTAGCTTGACTGCAAATGTGAATTTCAAATGCCATATTCATGACGAATGGAAATGCTTTCTTGTATAATATTGGGCAGAGATATTTTTAAATTTTTCATGTTTGCATGGAATTGACCTATTTATGCTTAATGTGAGTTTTTTAAGGGGCATAGATATCACAGTTTGACTATGTTGGTATGTTTTGGTATTTCTAAATACAACTCAGAATTTCTTAGTGTTCATTCAGGAAATTATAATATTTTGCTATCATTTGGCATATCGGGTTTATACCCGGTGTGGATTCTGGCACCAGACAGTAGCAGTCATGTTGCATAAATTTTAGAATAGAATTATCACAGCAATTTATCTTATGCCAGATCACTATGTATTGTATAGTGTATACTGATCAGTTATGTAATATTTTTTGTATATGTATTACAAATTGATTTTTAAGGTCAAGCAAGGTTTTCAAAATAATTATATGGCTCATGTTCCTAAGTTGTTTACTCTCTTTTCATCCTTCTCATGTTGCCTTTCTCTTGGATTATGAGTCAAGCTTGAATAAGTAATTATTGTCTTTGATAGTTTATAGAGGCTGGCTGTGGGAAACTTTACTAAAAAGTATTGGACTTAAGTTTAATCGGGTTTTTGGGCAAATTGCGAAACTTAGAAGAAAGCTTACTAAAAGGTTTATACTACCTATGCTATTCTAAATTTATTGGCTCAAGTAGGCTGTTATCTAACACATAACTAAAATGGAAAATGGTAAATGAATTCATAATTATTGATCGTACTTCCATTACATTTCGGGTTCAAATTCTGAAAAATGCAAGTGTGAAAAAAACTAAGACAGTGGGCTTTCGGTTTGCTGATTTATATAAGCATATGAAGAAAAAAGGAGTTTAATGAAACTGTGTTTGGGTCTCTTATTCTCTGTTCGGGTATCAATTGATTGTTTTCCTTTTTCAGATTTAGGGATTATCATCCACAGCTCAAATATAATAGATCCACTGGTATAATGGTTTAAGATTCCTCGAGTCTTCAGATTTTGCATTTTGCCCCTTAAAAAGTATTAATTCTGTCAAATTTTGGGGATTTTATTTGCAGTCTGCATATAATCAAAATGTTTTATATAATTAACAGTATGCTAATTGATCAAGAGAGATTCTTATTTTTTTTTCCCAATTTTCACTCTAGTTTGATTAAATTCAATGTTGTGCATAGATGGTTCAATTGATCAAGAGAGGAAGAATTGTCTTAAATATGCAAATGCACAACTACCTCTGGCTTCTAAAATGCACTTCAGATTGTCCTAGCGGTCTTTTTGTCTATTCAATTTGCTTGTTCTAATCATCTCATTATTGTGTAAACTAAACTAGCTGTCTATTCAATTTCAGCATTCAAAACAAAGTCAAGATGGAGAGGGTTAAAATCTCAAGCGGAGGAAATTGTGACTTCATAAGCAGATTGCCCGACCCGATACTTCATCAAATCTTGGGATTCCTTAAGATTGAGGAGGCTGTGCAGACATGCGTGCTTTCAAAGAGGTGGGAGCACCTTTGGACCTCTTTACCCTCCCTCAACTTCCATTGTGACGACTTTTTAATGTACCGCGATGATGGGTTTGTCGAGGGGAGAGCTACTTTTGGGAAGTTTGTAAAATTTGTGAACTCTTTGCTGATGAGACGTCAGTCCTTTGATTTGGATGTGTTTCACGTGTTTTGTCGTAATCTCTGGCCAGAGTATAATGGGTATGAAAGCAAGTGGGTCCATTATGCCGTGAACCATAACCCTCGAGTTCTCCATCTTACACTTAATCATTTCGTGCCATGGTGCGTCTACACCTGCTCATCATTAGAGGAATTGTACCTCTGTCTCGGTCATTCTGATTTATATCCATCTGACCAGATAGTAAACCTTCCTAAACTTAGGAAACTAACCATTTATGGGGCAGATGATCTTGATTCTATTTATGTGAAGAACCTTCTTTCTGGATGCCCAATACTGGAATTTCTCCAGGTAGATACTTGTCGTGTCGGTGATTGTGTAATTGCTCATGAATGTCTAAAGCATCTAACCATTGTAAGGTGTGTGATATATGGAGGAGTCGAAGAACATCTTTCTATCAATGCTCCTAATCTCCTTTCATTTTTCTATGAAAGGTGTGAGATAGATGTAGAAGTCAAAGAAGTCCATCTTTCTATCAATGCTCCTAGTCTCCTTTCATTTTTCTTTGAGGGTAAATTGTCATCATATAAAACAACCCTAAACATGCCATCTTTAACATCCTCATGTTTAATGAGTCAAGATGAAACAGTGATCAATTCCTTGCTGGGGATGGCTACTTGCCTGTGTTTTCTTTCAAATGTTGAACTTCTGGAGTTACACTTCAAATGCGTTTTGCAATGGGTATGCACCTCACTCATTTTGCTAATATGTCTAATTTTAATTTATTTAGATCATAGCCTTATAAAGAGGGTGTAGGAGCTTCGTTATTATATATTGTACCTTTAACAGTTCCTAAGTTAGTGTAATATATGTCTGCAAAATAGCAAAATTTTAAATGGGTGCATAAATAAATAATTAAAAAGTAAAGAATGTGAATAATGTATTTGACTGTAGGTACAAAATGTAATGCTTGACTTGGTTCTGACATTGTGTTTATATTTTTTTTCAAATTTAGGAACCAGCAACTGTTTTGTCGCTAGAATTGCCAATATTTCAGAAATTGGAGAATGTGACGGTTACTTTTTGTTTGTTCTCTTGCATCCAAATGGTAATTTGGATCTTAAAGAGTTCACCAAATTTGAAGAAGCTTACAATACTACAGCAAGAAGGATGTGTAATCTTTTCTCCCAACAGTACTAATTTAACTATAGTTTTTTCTTTTGTGCATGATTAAGTAAAGATCTCGTTTCATATTGGTTGCAGAAAGTGCCTGGTAAAGAGGGAGCTAGAAGAAATGGGTTAACTAACGTCTCATCTATGATTACAGAATCTCCATGCAAAAAGCTTGAGATAATTGAGATCAAGTACTGTGAATACAATAACATGGTACGACGATTGGTTGACACTTTGATGGATGGTACGAAAGAATTTAAAAATCTGAAGATCCATTTGTCCAACTACAAAAGCAGTATGGAATATTTGAGTTTCACTTTCTAATATGATATCCTGAACTTTGGAACAGAAAGAACAAGCAGAGTTTTTAGTTTGGAGTTTTTCAGTGTTTTTCTAGTTACTAATTGAAGCCTATTTTACATTAGTAGTAATATGACTTTGTAAGTGATGTTTATTTTGTGATTGTAATATTGTTTATGTTTGGTTTAAATAGTGTACATGTTTTGTTGTCTTAACTAATTTGTTCATATGTACATGTGATTTTCTATTAGTTGATAGGTCTATCTTCTATTTAGAATTTGATTTAATTTGGTTTTGCATCATGTACTTGAAGTGGATTCAGTTCTGGTTATATTTGGGCTATCTTGGATATAAAATTAAACATAAGAAATGTTACCAGCTGCTTGATACAGCAAAGAAAATTGGGTTTTCATGCATTTTTTTTTTTTACCCATTTTATATTTTTTTTTCTTGTGACTTGTTTGTGGATTCTAATTCTATAATAAAAAAGGTTGTTTATCGCTTGATATTAATCTCATGATGCAGTAAAATTATGGTGTTTGATTTTTTTTTTTTTTTTTAAGAATTGGAAACATCGTCTTTCATATAGATTTTTTTTAAGAATTACAGCTTATAGAGTTGGTATGTTATTTGTAATATTAATTGGATAATCCAAACTATTACGGCTTATATATAGTCTAAAAATTATAGCTATAATTTAAAACCACAACAATAGAAGTCTTAAATAATTAAATTTTTGGGTCAACACATAATAGGCACACTCTAAATACAAAAAAAAAGGCTTATCCAAAATTTTATTTATTAAGAATAGAATAGAATAGAATAGAATAGGTATCCTCTGTCTAATTAACTCTTTTCGTTTATATTTGGAGCAAATTATGACAGCAATTGTCCTCTGATTTCTCTGTCCCATTTGTCTGTTTCTTTGTTACAAAAGAAATAATATACACCAGCTGTTTGAGTGAATTCCTCTGAGAGCTACTATCTTAATCAGAATACAGTAAGTAATGTAATCTAACAGCAAAAAGACAACAAAAAAAAGGTAAATAAAAAAAAATAAGAAAGTAAGGAATTCAAAATTTCAGGTTCAATTTCTTGGTTTTGACACTTCTATTTATCATTTGACTGAAATTTAGTCAGGAGCTATGCTGCCAGAATTGCCATTATTTCTCTTGAAATGTTAAATTAAATATTTAATTTGTCTTTGTTTGTAGCATTTTACTGACAAAAGAGCAACAACTTATTGTTTGTTAACGTTATTTGTCTTTGTTTGAATTAGTGTTTATTTATTTTATAAGTAATTGCTGAGAGCAACAATTTTTACCCTTCTTTTTAAGAGAAAATTTATTCGCAAAAACTTTTGAATTAGTGTTTATATATTTAATAATTGATGGCTGTGAGCAACAACTTGTTTATGCACAAAAAATTTACTTGATTTTTTAAACAGAGTTGATAAGAAAATCACTACTTTCTTAGCATTAATTGAATTCTAATTTTGCTTCTTAGTATTTGCAAAAAAATATCATTCAACGTTTATTAATAATTTATATTTTTAACATGTTGTTGATAAAATACTTCGTGAAATGACTAGTTTAATTATCGTACATTTAACCGATTTATATTTTTATTAGGGAATTGGACTTCATTATGTCTGCAACTCGCTGCACAGTTGGTATCAGCCATGCACAGCGCATCCGAAACAAAGTTATTAATTATGTTTCTTCAAATTCAGAAGTGGCGGTTGAGTTTATCAAAAACTTGGAAATATAAGGAATATCTAAATTTTGTCCTCTCGATCGGTCGACGTACGTTGTAGATCGAGTAGAACTGAACAGGCATGCAGGCTATATACGTACCATGCACTTAATTTTCTCTCATTAATTAATTCCCAGGTAGAGGTAGGTTCATCGTGCATTCCTGCATGCCTTTTCCACTTCCCTCTTAACACCTCATTTTATACTCTCGTTCTTCTATAAAAGAAACTCCTATAAGTCTATAACCGATATGATTTCTGACTTGGAGATTTCTGACATATTTGGAGATTATTAGAGGTAGATCACTCAATACTTCTTTTAATTGTTATCTTTTATTATTCGCAAAAAAATTTGATAGAAGTCAAAAAAAAAATTTAATTTTTTTTTTTTTTTGTATCCTTGATGATTGCACTTCACTTCACTTCTATACCCCCAACAAGATAGATGCGCACTTCACTTCGCCAAAGAAGATCTGATCGAAATAGTTTTGTTTCATACAGGTGAGATTTTCAAATTCCCTTCTACCTATTCTTATGCTTAGGGTTTACAATTGAATTTGATGTATACTTCTAGTCACGAATGTACAGTGTGCTTTCGATTTGCTGAATTTATAAACATTTTAAGAAAAAAGGAGTTCAATGAACTGTTTGGGTCTCTTATTCTGTATTTGGCCGCTGAATAATTTCTACTGTGGCGTGTCTGGTATCATTGATTGTTTTTCCTTTTCATCTGTGTATATTTAAATGTTTTATATAATTGTATTAATTGATCATGCTTTTTCCCATTTCTTGTTTGATTAAATTCAATGTTTCTGATGGATTATAGCAAATTTTAATCAAATACAACCTTTAATGTTTGAGATTGTCCTAGTGTTCCTTTTGTCAATTCAATTTGCATGTTCTAATCATCTCATGATTGTGTAAACTAAACTAGCTTTGTCTATTCAATTTCAGCGTTCAAAACAAAGTTCAAAACCAAGTTAAGATGGAGAGGGCTAAAATCTCAAGCGGAGGAAATTGTGACTTCATAAGCAGATTGCCCGACCCTATACTTCATCAAATCTTGGGACTACTTAAGATTGAGGAGGCGGTACAGACATGCGTGTTGTCAAAGAGGTGGGAGCATCTCTGGACCTCTTTATCCTCCCTCAACCTCAAGTTTAATTGTGACTGTGACGACTTTTTGGACTCTGGGAGCACCTCTGACGATGAACGGTTTGTGAAATTTGTGAACTCTTTGCTGATGAGGCGCCAGTCCTTGGATTTGGATGTGTTTCACTTGTTGTGTGATGAACTCTGTTCAGGGTATGAAAGGGAGTGGGTCCGTTATGCTGTGGACCATAACCCTCGAGCTCTCCATCTTTCGCTTGCTCGTTCCGTGCCGTGGTGCATCTACACCTGCTCATCATTAGAGGAATTGTACCTCAGTCACCCTCGTTCTGATTTATATCCATCTGACCATATAGTAAACCTTCCTAAACTTAGGAAACTAACCATTTATGGGGTGGATGATCTTGATTCTATTTATGTGAAGAACCTTCTTTCTGGATGCCCAATACTGGAATTTCTCCGGGTATCTACTTGTCATGTCTTTGATTGTGTAATTGCTCATGAATTTCTAAAGCATCTAATCATTGTAAGGCGTGTGATATATGAAGGAGTCAAAGAACATCTTTCTATCAACACTCCTAATCTCCTTTCATTTTTCTACGAGGGTAAATTGTCATTATATAAAGCAACCCTGAACATGCCATCTTTAACATCCTCATGTTTAATGAGTCATGATGAAACAGTGAGCACTTCTTTGGAAGGAATGGCTGCTTGCCTTCGTTTTCTTTCAAATGTTGAACTTCTGGAGTTACACTTCAAGTACGTTTTTAAAAGGGTATGCACCTCATATTATTATTTTGCAAATATGGCTGATTTTAATTTCTTTGGATCTTACCCCTAATAAAGAGCGTATAGGAGTTTTGTTATTGTAAAATGTACCTTTAATGGGTACTAAGTTAGTGTAATATTTGACTGCAAAATAGCAAAATTTTAAATGGGTGCATAAATAAATAATTAAAAAATAAAGAATGTCAATAATGTATTTGACTGAAGGTACGAAATGTAATGCTTGACTTGGTTCTGACATTGTGTTTATATTTTTTCAAATATAGGAATTGCCGCGGCCAACTGTTTTGCCATTAGAATTGCCAATATTTCATAAACTGGAGAACGTGACGGTTACTTTTTGTGTGTTCTCTTGTATCCAAATGGTAATTTGGATCTTAAAGAGTTCGCCAAACTTGAAGAAGCTTACAATACTTCTAAAACTAGGATATGTAATTTTTTCTCCCAATAGTACTAATTTAACTTTATTTTTTTCTCTTGCGCGTGATTAAGTAAAGATCTCATTTGTAATTGGTCGCAGAATGTGCCTGGTAAAGCGGTAGCTAGAAGAAATGAGTTAACCAACGCCTCATCAATGATTGCAGAATCTCCATGCAAAAAGCTTGAGATAATTGAGATCAAGTATTGGGAATACAATAAGATGGTGCAACGATTGGTAGACACTTTGATGGATGGTACAAAGGAATTTAAAAATCTGAAGATACATTTGTCCAACTAGAAAAGCAGTATGGAATATTTGAGTTCCACTTCTAATATGATATCCTAAACTTTGAAACAGAAAGAACAAGTGAGTTTTGAATTTGTAGTTTTTCAGTGTTTTGCTAGTTACTAATTGAAGCCTATTTTATGTTAGTAGTAATATGACCTTGTAAGTGATGTTTATTTTGTGATGTGATATTGTTTATGTTTGGTTTAAATAGTGTACATGTTTTGTTGTTGTAATTAATTTGTTCATATGTGTGATATTCTATTAGTTGATATGTCTATGTTCTATTTAGAATTTGATTTAATTTGGTTTTGCATCATGTACTTGCGGTGGATTCAGTTATGGTTATATTTGGGCTATCTTAGATATAAATTAAGCATAAGAAGTGTTACCAGCTGCTTGATACAGCAAGGAAAATTGGGTTTGCATGCAAACTTTTTTGCCCATTTATCTTTTTTTTTTCTTATGACTTGTTTGTTTATTCATTAAAATAAAAGGTTGTTTATGGCTTGATATTAATCTCATGTAGTAAAATTATGGTGTGTGATTTGCATGTTTGATTTTTTTTAAGAGTTAAAAACATTGTCTTCCATATAGATTTTTTTAAGAATTACAGCTTATAGATTTCGTATGTTATTTGTAATATTAGTTGGAAACATTGGCTTTGTGACTCCGGTTCGGTTTAATTTCTAACATATTCTAACTTATTTGGGAATAAAAGCTTTGTTGTTTTTGTTGTTGTTGTTGTATATGTTTTGGTAGAATTTGTCAACTGATTAAATTGCTGCTGGTTCAACAAATGAACATTTTATTTTTATATTAATTACTTGTTTGTTGCTACTGAATTACATTTTTTTTCCCAATTATTTAGTCCCCTCGAAGACGCTCGGTAGAAATGATTCATTTATTATATAATTTGTAAAACGGAAAGAACTTTCTTAATTTGCTTGTGGTGACTCATTTTCAGTGATTTTGTGTTTTTCCTATACTGTGTTTTTTTCTTCAATTCTCCTCTTAAGAATGATTAGGCCAATCTAAATTCAATTTTTGCTCGTTGTCTTGATCTCCCCTGATCTGATCTTGTTATCACATTTTAATTTTGATCTTGTTATCATATTTTAATTTTGTTTTTATATGAATCAATAAGTTAAAAAATCAACTTCTACTAGTACGTTTTTACAAGTTCTTGATGACTGTTTTGAAATGCTAAATTAATTTTTGACATGTAGATAGATAAAATGATGTAGACTATATCCAATTGTTTTATTTTTTATTTTAAGTTTTAAATTTTGGGTTATAAAAGTTTTTAAAAATGGAGGCACGATAGAGATACAAAAAATGAAAGCATTTGAACACTCCTCTATTTTAATTGTATGAATGCTTCATTTGAATAAATTTTAATATTTTCATTTTTGTTATAAAAATAGGAATAATGGAACAACATTTACCTAAAAAAAAATGTGTAATTTGAATTAAAGGGAGAATTTTTTTTATGCCACTCCAAAATTTGAAAATTATGAAATTGTCACTCTAAAATCACTAAATTCATAGAATTGTCCTAAATACACATCTTCTATACAGATTTCATGAAAATTATACTGAATTCAGTTGTATAAGAAATGTATTTTAAAAATTCCAGAATTATCCCTGCTATTCAATTGATAAAATCTCCTCCCTTCTCTCCAGTACCAAAGAGAAACCCTTCCTTCGACTCTGAGATCCACCCTCTGCCAGGATCCTCCTTCTCCGCTAAACCCTCCTTCTACGGTAGAATAGGGTCCGTCAAAACCTCCTCCGCTAGGCCGCCGCCTCTCCTGCCTCTCCGCCCCCCTCTTTCGCCAAGCCTTATGAAACAAGCGATAATAGAGAGACTAGGAGTTATCAGAGTAGTGTCTCGTGTTTCCCTAGCTCGTACCAGTAAAATTTGAACCTTCGCGTATATTGGTAAATGGAGACGGAATGCCAAAGGCACTTAAGGAATATCACCAATTCACCCGGTTTTGTTCGCTATTCAGAGACAGACACTAGTGGAAAAATGACTTTCAGTATCGCCATAATAGTATCGGTTCTTTGAATGACGTGATACAAAATACATTTAGTATCGGTTAATAAAAAATAAACGATACAAAAAATATTTTGTATCGGTTCCCATAAATCTCCGACACAAATAATACACTTTTTTGATCGGTTCCTTGCTAATGAACCGACACAATTTTTGTATCGGTTCTCTATAGAGAACCGATACAAAATTTTGTATCGGTTACTAGTAGAGACGATACAACAATTTTGTGTCGGTTCATTAGCAAGGAACCGATACAAAAAAGGTATATTATTTGGTCTCGGTTCTTTGTAAATGTAGATACCACACTAATTGTAATACGGAAAAAAATGTATTTCAAAATTCAGATCTTCGTATCGGTTCTTTGTAATTAACCGAACAAGTTTGTGCCAAAGCACGTCGGCAATCCGTGTGACATTCTTGGAAAAGATTGTACACCGTTCGATGTCCACCGCCAAAAAGCATCTTGTCCGTCCATCCACTATAAAACCGTGTGACATTCTCATCTCCTTCTCCATCGATTCAAACCACCTCTCTTTTTTAAACCCCAATTCAAATCTATTTCATTTTCAAATGTTTTCTTTCCGTCCATGGCGACTGAGAATGAAGAGGCCCCTTCTCCAGCTCTTCCCCCATACCCGAGGTATAGTATCATCCCTACTTTCTTCCATTCCTAGCGATCAAATAAAGGGGCGTAGCTTTCGATCCCTTCCTGTCGGATCGGACTGAAATTTTTAGAGGAACTCCACAGCTACAAAGGCGGATCCAAAAATGGATGGAAATCCATTTTTGCCCATTTTACGGGCTCAGTTCGCGATCCGAGTCTTCCTTCATGGACTTTTGGGCATTTCTTTACAATTTTAGAGTTTTAGGGTTTTTTAGCACTTTTTATTGGAGGACTTAACACTATCTTTGCAAGCGATATTCATAATCCCACTTTTAATGTATGAAATCTAATCAATCGCCGTAATCGGCGATCGAACAAACAATAAAAAAGAAAAAAAAAAATTATAAATTGTCGGTTCCTTGTGATAACCGACACAAATTTTACCTCTTGTATCGGTTCCTTGTAATTGCTTTGATACAAAAACTCAAAAAATAGTTATTGTCTTATTTTAAGTTGAACTCGACACAAACACTAAAAATAGTACTCGGTTTGTATTAATAACCGACACATAAAACCTCAAAATAGTATCGGTTTACTATGAATACAAGACACAAAACGTTCTTCACGTATCGGTTGACAAACCGTAATTAATTTAAAATAATTAATTTCTAGAGGACTTTAAAATTCTATGTCCTAAAGTTTTTATTTTAATAACCGATACAAAAAGTACTTTTTCCACTAGTGAGAGAAGGATCCCAGCTTTACTTTATGTTCTTTTCAATTATGTTGTTTTGTCTTGTTCCTTTAGTTTATCTTAGGATTATTTTTGTTGTTTTCTTTTCAACCATGTCACCGTAATAATGTTGTTTTCTTTGCATGGAAAGGCTGTTTTCTCAAACCCCTTATAAGCAAAATTAATTAATTTGTATGTGTGAAAGATGAGGTCAAACCTACGACGACTTTCATAAATCAAAACTATATATGAAATCAGAGAAAGAACAGTTCCAGATTTGTTTGGCAGAGAAGAAGGCACAGATTTGGCGCGGAGAATAGCAGGGGTAATTCTGAAATCTTTAAAATATATTTCTTATACAACTGAATTCAGTATAATTTTCATGAAATCTGTATAGAAGATGTGTATTTAGGACAATTCTATGAATTTAGTGATTTTAGGTGGCAATTTCTCAATTTCATGTTTTGGGGTGACAATTTCATAATTTTCAAGTTTTGAAGTGGCATGAAAAAAAAAAATCCCATTAAAGTAATACCGTAGTTAATTTATGTAGCATTTATATTTGAATTAGTTCAGTTACTATGACATAATTGACAGGATAATAGTAGCGGGATTTTCTTCTTTCTTGGGCCTTTTTGGGCCAAGAGGCAGCGGATGTAATGACAACTCGATGAACAGTCCTGATCCTCTGAAGTAATTTAAAATTTTGATTTTAGAAACAGTCGGTTCGATCATAACAGATCTGGCGGTCTGAAACCAAACTCAAAATTTGAGTTACTTGAAATTTCTAAAGTTTAAGCGGTTCCAGTTCCAGTGTGCCAGCTGGACCAGACCAGCTGTAAACCACAAGCGATAAACCCAAGAAATTCACTTCTAAACCCCAAAAGAGAGAGAGAGAGAGAGAGATTCGCACTTCACTTCGGCAAAAGCAAAGAAGATCCGATCAAAAGATACAGGTGAGCTTTAATTTGGAGTTTTCTCCCTTTCTTTCTTAGGTTTTACGATTTTGGTGTATACTTTACTTTCTAATTGCGAAAATTAAAAGTACCGGAACTGTTAAATCTCACTTATTTCCCTGTATTCATTTGGTTTATACCCGAGTAGATACAGTACCAGACAGCAACAGTTGTGTTGCATAAATTAAGAATGAAATTATCAAAGTAATTAATCTTTGGCAACATTCTATGTAGTGTATACTGATCACTTATGAAATATTTTTGTATATGGATTACAAATTGATTTTTAAGGTCAAGCAAGGTTTTCAAAATACTTCTCTTTTCATCCTTCTCATGTTGCCTTTCTCTTGGATTGTGAGTCATGCTTGAATAAGTAATTATTGTCTTTGATAGTTTATAGAGACTGGTTGTGGGAAACTTTACTAAAATGTATTTGGACTTAAGTTTAATCAGGTTTTTCGGCAAATTCTGAAACATAGAAGAAAGCTTACTAAGAGGTTTATACTAATGATATTCTAAATTTAATTGCTCAAGTATGTTGTTATGAAACACATAACTAAAATTGAAAATTGTAATTGAATTCTTACTCATGGATCATACTTCTATTAGATTTCAGGTTCAAATTCTGATTTGGGGCAACTTGTGTTAACCTGTCTTCTTAATTATGTCAAAATATGAGTGTCTGTTTGTGAATTTTTGTTATAATACAATGTCAGAGGGTCAAAACTGAAAAGTTCAAGTGAGAAAAACTAAAACAGCGTGCTTTCAATTTGATGAATTATATAAACATTTAAAGAAAAAAGGAGTTTAATGAAACTGAGTTTGGGTCTCTTATTCTCTGTTTGGCTGCTGAATAATTTCTACTATGGTGTGCTCTGGGTATCAATTGATTGTTTTCATTTTTCAGATATAGCGATTATGTTCCATAGCTCAAATATAATAGATTCACTGGTATAATTGTTTTAAATTCTTGGAGTCTTCAGATTAAAAGTATTAGTTCTGTCAAATTTTGGAGATTCTATTTGCGCACTGCATATAATCAAAATGTTTTATGTAATTAGCAGTGTGCTAATTGATCAAGAGGTTCTTAATTATTCTTTTTTCCCAATTTTCACCCTAGTTTGATTAAATTCAATGTTGTGCATAGATGGTTCAATTGATCAAGAGAGGGAAGAATCGTCTAAATATGCAAATGCACAACTACCTCTCTAGCTTGCTAAAATGCACTTGACATTGTCCTAGTGGTCCTTTTGTCTATTCAATTTGCATGTTCTAATCATCCCATAATTGTGTAAACTAAACTAGCTTTGTCTATTCAATTTTAGCGTTCAGAACCAACTCAAGATGGATATGGCTACAATCTCAAGCGGAGGAAATTGTGACTTCATAAGCAGATTGCCTGACCCTATACTTCATCAAATCTTGGGACTGCTTAACATAGAGGAGGCGGTACAGACGTGCGTGTTGTCAAAGAGGTGGGAGCACCTCTGGACCTCTTTACCCTCCCTCAGCTTTGATTGTAACTATGACAATTTTGTGAACTCTGGGAGCACCTCTTACGATGAACGGCTTGTCGAGAGGAAAGCTATTTTTGGGTGGTTTGTAAAATTTGTGAACTCTTTGCTGATGAGGCGCCAGTCCTTTGATTTGGATGTGTTTCACTTGTCCTGTCGTAAACTCTGGCCAGAGTATACAGGGTATGAAAGGGAGTGGGTCCGTTATGCTGTGAACCATAGCCCTCGAGTTCTCCATCTTATGCTTGCTCGTTCCGTGCCGTGGTGCGTCTACACCTGCTCATCATTAGAGGAATTGTACCTCATTCTCCGTCATTCTGATTTATATCCATCTGACCAGATAATAAACCTTCCTAAACTTAGGAAACTAATCATTGATGGGGCGGATGTTCTTGATTCTATTTATGTGAAGAACCTTCTTTCTGGATGCCCAATACTGGAATTTCTCCAGGTACATTCTGGTTGTGTCGGTGATTGTGTAATTGCTCATGAACGTCTAAAGCATCTAACCATTGTAAGGTGTGAGATAAATGGAGGAGTCGAAGAAGTCCATCTTTCTATCAATGCTCCTAATCTCCTTTCATTTTCCTATGTAAGGGGTGAGACAGATGAAGAAGTCGAAGAAGTCCATCTCCATCTGTCAATCAATGCTCCTAATCTCCTTTCATTTTTCTATTGGGGTAAATTGCCATCATATAAAACAACCCTAAACATGCCATCTTTAACATCCTCATGTTTAATGAGTCGAGATGAAACAGTGAGCACTTCCTTGGAGGGCATGGCTACTTGCCTTCGTTTTCTTTCAAATGTTGAACTTCTGGAGTTACACTTCAAATGCGTTTTGCAATGGGTATGCACCTCATGTTTTCATTTTCCCAATATAGCTAATTTTAATTTATTTAGATCATAGCCTTATAAAGAGGGTGTAGGAGTTTTGTTATTATATATTGTACCTTTAACAGTTCCTAAGTGTAGTATATGACTGCAAAAAAGCAAAATTTTAAATGGGTGCATAAATAAATAATTAAAAAATAAAGAATGTGAATAATGTATTTGACTGAAGGTACCAAATGTAATGCTTGACATGGTTCTGACATTGTGTTTATATTTTTTCAAATATAGGAATTGCCAGCAGCTGTTTTGCCGCTAAAATTGCCAATATTTCAGAAATTGGAGAATGTGGCTGTTACTTTTTGTATGTTCTCTTGCATCCAAATGGTAATTTTGATCTTAAAGAGTTCGCCAAACTTGAAGAAGCTTACAATACTACAACAAGAAGGATGTGTAATCTTTTCTCCCAACAGTACTAATTTAACTATAGTTTTTTCTCTTGTGCATGATTAAGGGAAGTTCTTGTTTGATACTTGTTGCAGAAAATGCCTGATAAAGCGGGAGCAGATAGAAATGAGTTAACCAACGCCTCATCGATGATTGCAGTATCTCCGTGCAAAAAGCTTGAGATAATTGAGATCAAGTACTGTGAATATAATAAGATGATACGACGATTGGTAGACACTTTGATGGATGGTACAAAGGAATTTAAAAATCTGAAGATCCATTTGTCAAACTACAAAAGCAGTATGGAATATTTGAGTTCCACTTCTAATATGATATCCTAAACTTTGAAACAGAAAGAACAAGTGAGTTTTGAATTTGTAGTTTTTCAGTGTTTTGCTAGTTACTAATTGAAGCCTATTTTATGTTAGTAGTAATATGACCTTGTAAGTGATGTTTATTTTGTGATGTGATATTGTTTATGTTTGGTTTAAATAGTGTACATGTTTTGTTGTCGTAATTAATTTGTTCATATGTGTGATTTTCTATTAGATGATATGTCTATGTTCTATTTAGAATTTGATTTAATTTGGTTTTGCATTATGTACTTGTGGTGGATTCAGTTCTGGTTATATTTTTGCTATCTTGGATATTAAATTAAACATAAAGAAATGTTACCAGCTGCCTGATACAGCAAAGAAAATTGGGTTTGCATGCATTTTTTTTTTTTACCCATTTTATATTTTTTTTATAACAAATTTTTTTTTTGTGACTTGTTTGTGGATTCTAATTCTATAATAAAAAAAAAGGTTGTTTATCGCTTGATATTAATCTCATGACGCAGTAAAATTATGGTGTTTGATTTTTTTTAAGAGTTGCAAACATCGTCTTCCATATAGATTTTTTATAAGATTAATTTGGTATGTTATTTGTAATATTAATTGAATAATCCAAACTATTACAGCTTATATATATATGAGGAGGGATTCAATTACACCTTTTTTTTGACACATCTTGATACTATTTTTTTATAGATCAATTTTGCGATTTTAAAATTCAAACAATCGATCCGAATGTTCAACATGATTGGTATATTAAAATGTGCTTGGAGATCAAATTTTATATTTTTTGAATTTTTTTACTATTTATTAAAATAGTTATAAACTCGATGTTTTTCAATGGTCCGAAAACAACAATTTTGTAACCATCTTAATAAATAGTAAAAAAATTCAAAAAAATGTAAAATTTGGTCTCCAAGTACATTTTAATATACCAATCATGTTGAATAGTTTGGATCGACTATTTGGACTTTAAAAATGATAAGTGTCACAATGTGTAAAAAAAAAAAAGGGTGTAATCCGATCCCTCATTAGTCTAAAAATGATAGCTAAAATTTTAAACCATAATAATAGAAGTATTAAATAATTAAAGTTTTAGTTCAACACATAATAGGCAACTAGGCACACTCTAAATTCTACTACATAGTACATTAGTAACAATAAAATACAAATATTTTTGCTTGATTTACTGTGTTAATAGATTCTTACCAAGAGCGTAAAATACAAAAAAAAAAAAAAAAAAAAAAAATTCTCCAAAATTTTATTTATAGAATAGAATAGAATAGGAATCCTCCGTCTAATTAATTAACTCTTTTTTCGCTTATATTTGGTAATTTGGAGCAAATTTTAACAGCAATTAGTTTCTATTTTATTGATTGAAATTATGCAATATATACAGGTGAATCAAATTGCAATCAATTCTAATCTCTGTCTTATTTGGGTGTTTTTTTGTTACAAAAGAAATATATACACAAGCTGTTTGAGTGAATTCCTCTGAGAGCTACTATCTTAATTAATCAAGAAAAGGGCTAACAAACACTAATTCAAAAGTTCAGAATACAGCAAGTAATGTAATCTAACAACAAAAAGACAAAAAAAAAAGGTCAATAAAAAAAAATAAGGAATTCAAAATTTGAGGTTCAATTTCTTGGTTTTGATTAGGGTGGCAACAAGTTGGCTCGTCTTGAGCTAGTCCAGCTCGAGTTGGCTCGTTCGAGTCACGAGCAAGCTGACTTTAGAGGTCCGGCCTGAAATCTCAACTTAATTGTCACGAGCTAGATCAAGCTAGCTCGCGAGCTGACGAGCTGGATCTTGTTTTAAAAAAAAAAAATTACGAATTATTTTGAACCGAGTTTGACAGTATAAAATGATAAAATATATACAAATTTATATAAATTCACAAATTGATGCCTAGCTGAGCTAGCTCAAGAGTTGGCGAGCAAGCTAGGCCCCAACTTAAACTTGTTAATTTTGGACCGAGCTAGTGGAGAACTGGCTCGTTAAAAACTCGGTCCAGTAACAAGCAAGCTATTAGCAAGCGAATCAGATGCGAGTCACGATCGAGCCATGAACTACGAGCCATTTTGGCACGCCTAGTATTGACACTTCTATTTATGATTTGACTGAAATTTTGGCAGGAGCTATGCTGCCAGAATTGCCATTATTTCTCTTGAAATGTTAAATTAAATATTTTATTTGTCTTTGTTTGTAGCATTTTAATTACTGACAAAACATCAACAACTTATTGTTTGTTAATGTTATTTGTCTTTGTTTGAATTATTGTTTATTTATTTATTTAATAAGTAATTGCTGAGAGCAACAACTTTTACCCTTCTTTTAAGAGAAAATTTATTTGCAAAAACTGTGTATATTGAATTCTGTTGAATGAACACAAAATTTCCTTTGAATTTAGCACTTAAACTTATAAAAGGCATACAATATTTCAAATAGAGAAAAGAGCAACAAGAGAAATATGCCACAAACAAATGACAGAGGCTTACTTGTTACAATATCTACACTGTTAATACAAAACAATACTCTAAGAAAATTGATTTGAATGCATAAATGGAATAATATTTAATACTTGATTTAAGGATTATTGTTAATTTACTTAATCCTCTGAAATGAAGATTTGCCTTGCAATTTGAAGCGCTTCATTGCTGCTTTTAGTACCCTTCTCCATCCCTAAAATAATCAATTAATTAATCAATCAATCAATCAATCAATCACAACATAACTAGAATTTTATTTAAAAAAATATTATATAATACTACTGGACATCTCCAGTACCTCAAAATATTGGAGACCAACCAAATCCTTTCCAAGGATAATAACAGAATAAATTGAAAAAAAAAAAAAGACAATGAAAGCAGAGAATAGTTGCTGGCCGTCTCCAGTATATTTTATACTGGAGAACAACCAAATCCTTCACAGTGAAGGATTTTACTCATTCAAGGTGCGTTTGGATGGGTGAAGAATAGCTACTATTCCGGATTACCACTATTCCGAGCTACTAATCTACGTTTGGTTGTATTTGAATTAACGAATAGCCACTATTCTTTGTTTATCTTTTGTGGGATAGCTCACTATTCTACTAATCCAACAAAATATTGGAATAGCTACTATCTTTAAAATTGGGATGGCTACTATCCTCTCACTATTCTTGATTCATCCAAACGCACACTCAAACAACAAAAAGAAAACAAAAAATTGATTAAAAATACATCAAAGGAATATTCACTGGACGTCTCCAGTATTTAAAAATACTGGAATACTGGAGACCAACCAAACCCATATCAAGGATTTTGAACTAAATCAACCACACAAAAAAAGAAAAAATAATAATAATTTGAATAAAAAGACAATGAAAGGGAGAGATTAATGAAATTTGAATTTACTCTCTGAGGAGTTGAATTGAAGGAGAAATCAAGTTTCCGGCTCGGGAAACAGCTGAGCTTTTGCTTTCTGATCATCCCCTTTGAATTAATACTCAAGAGCTTCCTCGAAGAAATTGATTTGAGGGAGAGAACCGAGCAGCGTTGGAGGTTGCCGTGTGGCAACAGAGGCGACCAAATGCTGCTCTGTGTGTAGTCGAAATCATAAGCCGACGAGTCGGGAAATTTATCGAGCAGTTCATGGGTCATTTCCGAGTGGAGATACTCCACTGTTATTACTCTTTCTCTAGTCATCGCTTGAAAGAGAGAAAGAGAAGTAGCCGTTGAGGGAGAGGTGAGATTTGGTGGTTTATAAGAGGGACAGAGATTTCGACCGTTGTAGAATGGAAAGATTTTAACAGAGTATATTTTACTTCATACAGCGCAAAAACCATATGAAGCACTGTTTTGATTCAATAGTCCGTGCGCTGGAAAAAAGGTAAAATTGCTCTGTTAAAATATTTACCCTATAAAAGTACAAAGGCGTTTGTTTGTTTGGTACTTGGGATTTGGAATGTATCGTACAAGGTCAAAGTACTGCGTTTTAATGTCGTTGGGTTGTTCCTGGAATAACCCCGTCCCTTTTACTGAAGTAACTCAAATTTTATGTTTTGATCCGGACCGTCAGATCTGTTTCGGTACGAACTTAAAGAGCCGTGCATTCAGATTGGACGGTTTGGATCTAAAAGAAAATATTGAGTTACTTCTAAAACTAATTATATAAACCGACGACTTAGATTATTTCCAAACATACGAAACTGAATTTAGAGGTGCTACTTTTACCTGATTATCCAGAATTGAACCGGATCCGACCCGGATCCAGTTCATTTGGATAGGGTGTGGTTTAAAAAATATAACCGGTTCAATTATGAGTACGGTTACAAATTTAATAATTTAATATTCTATTCGGATTCGAACCGAAACCGATGTTGTAATAGGTAGAATATGGGTTTGATTTTATTATCCGACCCATAACCGAAACCGACCCGATACCCGTATAAATACCCAATAAAACATATATTAATTTTGCATATTAATTTAATATCCGATCAATAATAGTCACACCACTCCAATAATCATGTTTGCATATTAATTTTTTCTATAACATTTATTACGCTGGAAATTTATTGCTCTGGAAACATATATCATATTTTGCATATATCCTCTTCATAATTATGAAAATTTATTGCTTGATATGTCATTTGTAATAAATCTCATTAAAATCAAATATCTGCCATATATCCTTCTTGATCTTTCATCTACCAATATTTTATTTTCTAAAAATTATCTCTTCTTCAATCTTTTGATTTGTTATGTGAGATACTGATATGTTTAAGAAATTATAATTATATTTAAATGTAAATGATTTCTCAAATACTTAGGAGTTGTGACATATACCCATTCTGGATCCGGACCGAACCCGATAATCTACAAACAAGTTATGGGTATCTATCTATTTGGAACCGAAAGACTACACCTGAAATATCTACGGGTAGATAGGTATCCGGATCTGACCCGACCCGATTTGAAACAAATAAGTGTATAGATTAAAATTTGGACCCGAACACTTTTTGGATCCGGATCCAAATATAATAGTATCCGGACCCGACCCGACCCGACCCGACCCAATAGCACCTCTAACTGAATCCATTACCTATGAAAACTAGGATCCGTATCCTCTTTGTTACTATAAAGGATGGGCCTCACTTTAATCTTATCCGGTTTGAGATTAGGAGAAATAGGAGAAGTATTATTGGGCTTTAAGATTCGTACCAAGTTAAAATGAATGGTTCGGGTTCACTAATTGTAAAAGATTCCCTGTAAGAGAGAGGATGTGAATTCTGGAAACTATGGGGTCCGTTTTACGATTCGTGCCAGGTTAAAACAACGGTTCAGATTTACTAATTTCACCTCAGGTACCTGGGGATACAAAATCAACAAAAGCAACGTAGAAAATAACATTGGTTTGAATTGTTGGGCTTATACCGGCCCAATCAAAAGATATTATTTTAATAACCCCAAATGTCTAACATTTTAGGCCCATTTATATTTTCCCCAATTTTTGGAGGCAAGGGTTTCGTCGTTCTTTGCGGTTCTTTCATCCGAGTCGGGTTCTCTGTAGTAGCTCAAAATTTGTCTTTAAATTCAGACCGTCTGATCAGAATCTAGGCCAATCTGGTCAGACATGGAATGCATGGGTCCCTTTAATATTCGTGCCAAATTTGATCCTACTGGTAGGATCTAAACTCCAATTTTGGGTTACTTTAAATGTTATGAATTCAATATACCATTAAATAAAGAAAGAAATGTGGAATTTTTTTATTAATTTCTGAAGTAAAATTGTAGTAGCGAGATGCCAGTGGCAAGACCCGAGCGTCAGGAGCCTCGTGTAATCGCTCATGTCGACATGGATTGCTTCTATGTGCAAGGTTTCTCTTCTCGAATTTTGGTACCAATTTTGGTTTGATTTGGGTTTCTATGCAACTATGTTGTTTGATTTCAGTGGAGCAGAGGAAAAACCCTAATTTGAGGGGTGTACCAACTGCAGTGGTACAGTACAACTCATGGAAAGGTGGTGGATTGATTGCTGTTGGTTATGAAGCTCGCAAATTTGGTGTTAAAAGGTGTATTTCTTGATGGTACAATTCTATTTTTGAGAAAATCATCTTAAAATTTATAATACTTGTTTGAAAATTTAAATTTCAGATCCATGAGAGGTGATGAGGCTAAAAGGGTTTGTCCTGATATCCAATTAGTTCAGGTTCCAGTTGCACGTGGCAAAGCTGATTTAAATTTGTACAGGAGTGCTGGTTCAGAGGTTAGTTAATGGACTGGTACAATACCTTACCTTACCAGTATGGTGCTGGACTGGTACAATACCTTACCTTACCAGTATGGTACTGAACTGGTGCAATACATTACCTACCAGTATGGTACTGAACTGGTACAATACCTTACCTTACTGGTATGGTACTGGACTGGTACAATCCTCCAGGCTTGTAACTTTCTCTCAATCAGTCCTTAATTGTGCAATTATGTCTCAATTTGCCTTAGTTACTCAATGAATTCTATCTGTTGTCATTTTAATCAATATTAGTCTCATTAAATTCATTCATGATTTTGAAATAAGAACAAGCACACTTCAAAAGGAACAAAAATTAATTGATCGAAGGCACTAAAATAACAGGTGGTGGCAATACTTTCAACAAAAGGGAAATGTGAGAGAGCCTCAATTGATGAAGTATATCTTGACCTAACTGACACCGCCAAGTCAATGCTTCTAGAAGCTCCCCCAGAGTTGTTAGATTCTATACCTGAAGAAGCACTCAAATCCCATGTTTTGGGTCTTGGTTCGGTAATCATTGCTTTTCGATAAGAGAATTATTTCAATATATTCAAATTTGTTGTTTTTTTTTGGGATTTGTATGAATTTAATTGAATTTTAGGAAATATAAAGAACTTCTAGATGGTATGAGAATACTCCCTATTCATAGGATGCGAACAAAGAGGAGGATGTCAGAAAGTGGCTGTGTCAACCTGACGCTGATTATGAAGAGAAGCTACTGGCATGTGGGGCCATTATTGTAGCAGAATTGCGCATGAGAGTATTTCAGGAAACCGATTTCACTTGCTCTGCTGGAATTGCTCACAATAAGGTCATTCAAAAAAATTCTATACTGCTAAATAAAAAAAAAATAAAAGATAATTTTTTTACTGACAAAAGTTTCAGTAACTATACAGATCATTAGTATTATACTATATGACATAACTGTTGAACTAGAGAAGTATCTAATGTATTTTTTAACACACTGACAGATGTTAGCTAAACTTGCAAGCCCGATGTATAAGCCTGCTCAACAAACTGTGGTCCCTGCATCGTCAGTGCCTGAGCTGCTATCTTCATTGCCGGTGAAAAAAATGTATTATATCCACTTGGACTTCTTTATTTTTATTATTTTTTCTTATGAAAATATTAACTTCATAAGAATGTAATGTAATAACTGTAGGAAGCAATTAGGAGGGAAACTTGGTAGCTCACTACAAGACGATCTCGGTGTAAATACAGTCGGAGATTTGTTAAAATTTTCAGAACAGAAATTGCAGGATTATTACGGAATTAACACAGGGTATGGATGTAAAGTTTGTGTCCTTTGTGGGCATTGCAACTTTTAGTTTGTTCTAATTATTTTATATTTTCCTTAAATTTGATTTTTTTTAATTTCCGGAAAACAAAGTACATGGCTATGGAAGATAGCAAGAGGCATAAGTGGGGATGAAGTCGAAGATCGACTTTTACCAAAAAGTCACGGTTGTGGCAAGACATTTCCGGGTCCTATGACATTAAAAACTACTAAATCTGTAAGAATTTATACTTATAAATGATTTTTGTTATATTTGAAAAAATTTATGTAATTTTATGTCAAATTGCGTGGGGAGTGTTTTAGGTAAAGCATTGGCTGAACCAATTGTGTGAAGAACTAAGTGATCGAATCCAATCAGACTTGGATCAAAACAAGCGGATTGCACAAACACTAACCCTCCATGCAAGGGCATTTAAGGTACATTTCTTTTTTGATATATACATGTTCTTCCATTTTACAAGGTTCTGAAATCACTCCTTTTTTTATCAGATAGTTACTTTTTTTTTTTTTTTTTTAGGAAAATGACTTGGAGCCGCAAAAGAAATTCCCTTCCAAATCTTGTGCATTGCGGTATGGTGCCTCTAAAATTCAAGAGGATGCAATGCGTTTATTCGAATCGGGCCTCAGTGAATTTTTGAACTCAAAAAATGTGGGGTGGGGCATTACATCTCTTGCTGTTGGTGCTAGTAAAATAACAGACATACCGAATGTATGTTTCTATTTCTTATCTTTTATATTTTTTTTACAAATTAAAGAAAGGATATTATCTTGTATATTGAACCATGCCCAGATTAACCTGACACTTTATTTGTTTTGGTTTTATTTCTATAATTTTGGTTGGCAACTGATTGTTTTGCATGAAATTTCTTTTTCTAATGTTGATATTTGTTTATTGATATGAACCGTTCAATGCGATTTCCATATGAAAAATGTACTTGCATACTAAATTTTACATTTTTTTGCAACTTTTTTACTAATTTTTAACATATGTAGAAAATCACTATTTTTGAATGATCTATAATTTTTACATCAAGTGATTTTCTACCTATCTAAAAAAATAGTAAAAAAAATTCTAAAAAATGTGAAATTTGATCTATAGTACATTTTCATATGGTGATCAAGCTGAACGGTTCAGATCAACAATTTGAACTTTGAAAACAAAGATATTAATCATAGTACCGACTAATTTGCGCTATGCATAGTACCATAGCCTCACTCTTGTTTATTTATATTAGCTTTCAAACTATCTTGTTGCTTTGTTACTTTTTTTCTTCTATATAATACAAGTTGCTAAAGCTTATTTCCTTCAGGGAACAACCTCGATTTTGAAGTACTTCAATGAAAAATGCAGTTCCTCGAACTCATCAGATTGCTCAGATGCATTATTAGAGGAACCCAATCATGCAGTTACTCTTATAGGCGAAAGAGATGACGAAAACCCTAAAAGTATAGCCCCAACAGAGAGTACTTTTCACACTAAAGGGCTCTCAGAGAAAAATGCAAATGTCAAGGTTTGTCTAATTTGCATTGTGTAATTATTATTTTTTTTTTGTGAAGAAAAGCCTGTAGGCGCATCTTACTCAAAATAAAAGAGTGATTACAAAGTTCCAGCTCCTACACTGTTGAGCTACAGTTACACCACCCTACATAGCTACCAGATTAAAGTTTATCTAAAACAAGCACAATTAAATAAAGGTTATAATCTACTTGGTTGCTAGAAATTTACAGTATGCATCAGACATATACTAAAAGCATGACACTACTGGTTTCTTAAATTAGCAACAATTTAATCATAAGCTAAGGAACCCAAATTTTGTAAAAATTATTACCACTAGCCCCCCTCATAAAATAAAATTACATGTACTTATTTGTCCAGCCCCTCTAATATCAATTTTCTAATTACGCCTTCGGTTTGCCTGTACCCACTTTCTTAACATAATACAGCAACTACTAAATCAGTTACAAAAAGAAGGTTAGTTTGGGTATCTTTTGGAAAATAATAGAGAAAATTTAGGTCTTTGATTGAAACTTTGTACACTCACTATCTTTTTCTGGATGTGAATTATATAGTAACATTCAACACTTGTATTTATTGGTCAGGGTACCATTTTAAGGTACTTCTCCGGTTCGGGTTGCTCTTCTTCAAACCAGAGCAGCGCAAACAAAATTGACCTAGAAGAGCATGAAAGAATGGCCATTGCAAGTGAACTTAACTCAAACCCGAATCCAAACCTGAACCCGAACAACAATTGGGGTTTCAACATAGAAGAAATTGATCCATCAGTTGTTGACGAATTGCCATTGGAGATACAAAGGGAGATAAGGGGATGGATACATCCATCGAAGCGTATAAATACGGGCAAAAGAGGCTCCACTATTGTACATTACTTCTCACCAGCAAGGAATTAGAGTTATTTACAAGAAATTTATTCTTTGTTAAACTGTGTGTCATCAAATATGTAAAAAAAAAAATTCCCACTATAAATTGGATTTCTTAGTTTACTGACTGGTGGATGTGCTAATATAATTTAGTTTGTGGTAGTAATTGAGGAATCTTAGGAAAATTTTTCTATATATACAAAGTTACAAACAACTCATGTAACATAAAACTATCTTTCACTTCTAAGGAAGCAATAACTTTTTTTCTTCTTCTAAAATTACTCAAACAAAATCAAGAACCCAAATTCCTCACCCCATTTTTTTTTTTTATAAAAACAAAAAAAGGATAAAAGAAAACATAAACCCCTACATGCATTTCAAAATCTCCTCTGGAGGCAAGAAGCAGTCGTCAGAGAGGCCGGCGACATTGAACGCTATGTCATCGATCTTCCATGCCTCTTCGACCCTCGTCCTGCTATGCATCCCCGGAGCATCCCCAAATCGATAAACAGTTGCCACTGATCTCCCATGGTGGGCCACCATTATTCCATCGGCCTCTCGATAATCCTCCAATGCACTACCGATTGTCGTCTCCCAGTACACTGTGGCGGACCCCGCCACCTGAACCCTAGTCAACTGTGAGTCTTCCAAATACACGAGTAACCCATTCTTCTGGCTAAAGTATCTGTAATTTGTTATAATGATAAGAAGAATAAAATTAGCCAAATATATATAAACATGTTCAATGGTTTAATCAACTCTTTAGACATTGAAAACGAAGATAATGATACGATTGCTTATGTATATATAATATGATTGTTGGCATAGTAAAATGAATGTGTGGCATGTGCTATATATACCCGTATAGGACATGGCGAATGACCTCGGTGGGGCCGTCATTCCTTTGTGAGATGGCTGCTCGGTCTGCGGTTGCCTTCAAAACAAAGCAATCTTCATCCCCTACCCGCTTCTCTCCGAGGCATCGAGATTTCGCAAACATCAGTGCAGTGCTTCTTGGATCCAACCCCTTAATTAATTTCATGAATAAACCAATTAATGGCGATTAATTATGTAATAATAAAAGGAAGGCAAATGACATAGTACACATAGTACATCAGTTAGGAGAAGAATAGTTTATGCAACAAACTGATTATTAATTACATTAAAAAATTGGTACCTGTGGGGACACTACTAAATGTATACATAGAAAACCAAACTGTTGATATTAATTGGTATGAATTGCAAAGTACCTGAATAATACGTCTTAATGGCCGGTGGGGCCCACGGGCAGCATGGGTCCCTAGCCATGGCAAACGTCGCCAGACAATTTTCCCGTCACACCCTGCCACGACCCGGCAACCGGCCACCACCAGCTCCACCAACCACCGGTCGGGTGACTTCTGCCAGACAACAAAGCATCCTGTTTCACTGGTTCTCTTCATGGGCCCCTCTGACTCGCCGGGCCCACATGCAAGCCTCATGCTACCGGTTGCATACATGCTTTTCATGCTGTTTTGGAGTTTTAGGCATCCTGTTGAGGCCATGTACTGTTGGATTATGTAACTGGCTGATGATGCCTCCTACAATATTTTCATATGGTTAATTTAATTTGCATATGCACCTCTTAAAAATTATCTTTAGTAAAAAAATACTTTTAATTAAAAAAAATCCGAGTTTAAAATAAATAATATAATGATGTTTGTAGTGTTGCAAAATAAAAACAGGTGTGGAATTTTTACCATGACCTCCATTTCATAATTTACTTACAGAAAAGAAAGATGTTAGGTAACTCTTAAACACTGGTAAAACTGTTAAAAAAAATTATGTCATTTTATACATGTCCAAATGTAACCTACATTAATGGAAATGTTGTTAAAAATAATAAAGAACTTACAAGGGGGGTGTTCTTGATTGAAAGGATACTATGATCATTTGTCTCAGATGTCAAAGGGATTGGTGCCAAGGGGCAACCAAGCACTCCTAAAACAAGCCTTAGGTTTCTCTCGGTGCCTTTATCGGTGTTTGCTCGAAACCAAGTCTTGAGTAAGTCCCATGACGTCTCCTTTCTCGCTTTGTTGTGGTCTCCGTGCGACTCGGGGTCTGGATCTTCCGTCAGAGGCGTCAGCTGCTGCTGTTGCATGCAGAATATGTCAGCTGACGCCTTTGCCCGTCCTTTCGGAACCATTCTTTTTGTTCTTGGAAGTTTTTGAAGTAAGAGTAATAGAGATACAAACAAAATTTAGGATGTTGGTTTTGTTGGATCTGGTGAAAACTGAACTTTAGAGAGAGAAAGAGAGAGAGACTGGGGATCTTGTTGCTTTTGGACAAGATAGACAAGAGAGACAAAAGAAGGTTTAAATAGCTGCAAATATGAGACGGATGTCTGCACGTTGGTCTTGGTGATCCAAAAAAAAAAAGAGAAAACTTTTTCTTTTTGTAATTAATCAAGTTATGTGTGTGTGTGTGTATATATATATATATATATATATATATATTTATATAACTCTATAAGTAGAACTAGGGTGTTCCTAGGTTCACCGACTCTCTTTGTGAATTCAACTCTAAAATGTATCCGATTGATTTTAAATGACGAATTACAAGTGATGTATCTACATGCAAAAATTTAAATTTCAAAATAATTTTGTATAGAGTATGTCAAGTGGTAAAATAAAATGTTCAATAAATGAATGCACTAAAATTAATTTATAAATTTTTTAATTTTGACCACTTGACTTTATACTAAATTGAAAGTTTAAAATTTTAAATGTAGACGCATCACTCGTAAGACAAATGAGTTTCAACGGTGCTGATTTATCATTTGAGTCAATCCGATAGATTTTAGAGTTAGAGTTGAATTCACTGAGAAAGTTGGTGAACTTAAAGAACACCATAGTTGTACTCTAACTACTATGTTCCTTGGTTGTGTTGTACTGAGAAAAATTTATTCATTTCATCTGCTTTTGAATAGGAAAGGACGAAGAAGCGGTCCCTCCATTTCTCTCTCTTTCTCTATCACTGCTGGTGACTGGTAAGAATGTGATGGGCCAATGCAATGCTTCCTTTGGAGAGAGTTGTAGTTGTAGCATTCATTCAAGTACTGTTTGCTCAAATCAGAACCAAATAAATAAATTAAATTTATTTATTTATTCGGTGGCATTTCCATGTCTAAAGAGGTTACCATGCATGATATATTGACGACTATTGACTATATTAATTAATCCTTCATTAAAATATTTACATGTTATTTGACCTAGAGCAAATGCTAAATAAATAAATAACTTGGTATATATTTTGCACATTCTTTTTTAGTTGATAATAGTTCAGAATTGATGCTTCTGTAATTTATGAATGATTGATACTTAATAATTAAGTTTAAGTTTATTTCTTTTAATATTTAATTAGACAAGGACTGGCACTTATTGGACCGATCTGATCCATAATAAATCATTAAAAAATAAACTAATAATAAAGCCAAAATATTGAGTTATAATGCTTATAAAAATGAATTAAAAGTATGATATTGTTTGGTTTGATCGGAACCATTAAAGTCCTTTGCTATTTAATTTTCTGATTTTTTAACCCTTTTCTATTATTATTTTTTGTTTAGTTTTTGGTCAAGTTTTATTCAAAGAGTTCGGCTAGTATGACATCGGTGTCATTTCAATATAAATGAAATCAACTTCAAAACCTATCGAATAGACTTTAAATGACGAATCCAAACTCGTCAAACTAATCTACTTCGATCATGAGTGATGCGTCTACATGCAAAATTTATAATTTTTTAAATTTATTTAATATCAAGTCAAGCGGTCAAATATGGGGTTTTTTAAGTTGATTTTAATGCATTCATTTTTTATCAATTTTTGACTGCTTAACTTGATACTAAAATAATTCAAAAATTTATAAATTTTGTATGTAAATACATCATACATACCTGAGGTAGGTCTATTTGAACAGTTTAAATTTGTCACTTTAAATCTATATATTCGATAAGTTTTGAAGAACAGTGTTACATGCCTCTGATGTCATACCAGCTGGAATAATATTACAAGTAGAGACAGTTCAATATATATGTTGATTCATTCATGTAAGCTTCTTTAATTAAGAATTAATTGAGATCATGCTTAATTAGTTGGAAACATAATTAATCAAAATTAAGTGTTAATTAACTAGCTGATATTCTTGCTACCAGAAAAGAAATTCTATGAAAAGTTAGGAATTCAACATAAGTGCTGCATTTATTTATGTGAAAGAGCGATAGTACAACAACAGGCACATTAAATGTGCCATCCGACCAACATTAATTTGGTACCACACTAGACATGCAAACACACACACACACACACTTTACTGACAATATATAATTATAAAATACCAGTATTTTAATTTGCAGCTAGCTAGCTGTAACTATTCCTAGCATGAGATGAGAGGAATAAATATCTCTCAAATTAATTATACCTAGTGTAAGTATTACATTTTAAACTTGTGACTTTTATATAATTGAGTATAATTTTGTTGCCCAAGAATGTGTTAAAAATTGATGATTAAAAGTTTTATGTACTAATGACAAAGTGGAAAGGTTGGTAATAATACTCTTTGAAGCTAAGTTTTACAATATTATCCCTAATGTAAGTATTACATTTTAAACTTTTTTATATAATTGAGTAAAAATTTGTTGCCCAATTATACGAAAAAAAAATATCTTCGACAAGATAATTGAGTGAAATTTATTGCCCAAGATTGTGTTAAAAATTAATGATTAAAATATATTAATGACATAGTGGAAAGGTCGGTAATAATACTCTTTGAAGCTAAGTTTTGCATTATCCATAGTGTAAGTAGGGGTGAAAATTAACGGATCGGATAGTGGATATGGTACCATATTTGTATCCAGGTTTTTTCTGGATATGGATACGGATCAGATATTAGATGGATACATACGGATACAGATCAAATATTAGATATCTGTAGATATATACATAAATATTTTCATAATATATATTAAACTATATGGTATATATTTATATTCGGATACGGATAATTAAGATTGAAAATCATATCCGTACCACTATTCGAATAATATCTTAATCTATTTTTTTAATACGGATCTAGATTCGATCGGATAATATCCGACCGTTTTCATCCCTAAGTATGAGTACATTTGAAACTTGTGACTTGTAATATAATTGAGTAAAATTGATTGCCCAAGATTGTGTTGAAAATTGATAATTATATATATATTTTTTATATAAATTTACAATGAGAAAGTGGAAAAGGTTGGTGATAATACTCTTTGAAGCTAAGTTTTAGTGAGAGAGTAAAGAGTAAGGAGGTTAAACTGCCCCTTTCTAAGATTTAACTATGTGGGGCCACACAAGGCATCATTAGAAATGGGGCCTTTGATTTTTAATTAATTGCTTTTTTTGGTACACATATACAATCAGACATTTACGACACATTTGTTGGCCCATTTTGGTTGAGTATCATATCAATTATTGTTTCAAGATTATTTATTTAATTTCTTCATTTTCTTATAGGAGATGTTTATGTTTGTTTAAGAAAACCAGTAATCAAACTTAGCAATTAAATTCAGTTTCCATTAATTTGAACAATAGTGACAAGATTTTAGAATATATAATACCCACATTATATTATGAGGAGGGTTCAAATGCCTCCATTTTTTAAAACTTCAATAACTCAAAATTTAAAACTTAAAAGTCAAAATAAAACCGTTAGATGTGATCTATATTATTTTCTCTATGAGCTCATAAAAAATTATTACATTTCAATTTTGTTTTTATGTGAATCAATAAGTTGGAAAATCAACGTCTAGAAATTATCCACATTAGTACATTTTTTACAAGCTCTTGATGACAACCAAAACAAAATTGAAATGTCATACTTTTTTGCATGTGCATAGATAAAATGATGTAGATAATATTTAACGGTTTTATTTTCACATTTAAGTTTTAAATTTTGAATTATTAATGTTTTTAAAAATGGATGCATTTGAATCCTCCTCTTATATTATATATAATTATTCCTATCCATCATTTCTTAATTTGAATTATATCAGAAGTATGAATATTCTAATATATCATTTGCATATAAAACAATGAATTATTCATAAGGAGAGGTGGAGCCAAAATTTTAGACTATGGATATCAAATATAAATGGAGGTCTACAAATAAAAATTTGCTACTGCGAATGGGTCAAATTTACACCATCTATAGTATTTTACTTTTAACTATATATAAAGTAAGGCATAAATACAAAATTTTGAAAATAAATGGAGGTGAATTGTGGTGTGGCTCCATCTTTGTTCATAAGTATACTTGTATTATATCTGAACCACCAATTATAAACAATTTTTAATTATTTTCAAATCATGAACTTGTATAATTTTGATCTGAACTATCTCATTAGATCAAAATAGAAAAGAAATTTTAAATCAGGACCTTTTTTAAACGAAATATATCTCAATGGTTCAAAGAAAAAAAATAGAAAAGAAATCAGGAGCTATTTCTTAAAAGAATCACATATCTTCTTTATTCTTTTTGCATTTGTGTGTACTAATAATTAAAGAGCATCTCTCTAGGGATGCATAAATTAAAATTAAGTAGGTAACTAATTAGGTACGGAAGGATCCCTAAAGATCATAAATCAAAATATATTACTGTTACAAGTAAATAATAATTGATTCTGATCTTAGTAGTTCTGACACCAAGATAGACTGTTTATATGATCATGCCATGATTTGCACCGTGTTGGGTATCGGTCCGGATCTCGTAAAGTACTTCAAATTTTGCGTTTAAATCGGCACCGTCCGATCAGAATTCTGATAAATTTGAATTATATTGAAAATTGCAGATTTTGATGCAACGGTCCGGATTCAAACTCAAAATTTATTTATTTTGTATTGGATGGTCCAGATCTCGTATAAAATAATTAAAAGTTTAAGTTTGAATCGGGACCGTTTGATCATGGAATATTATGATCGGACGGTCAAGATTCAAACTCAAAATTTGAGTTACTTTGGATCCGAACTCCTTGGGTGTCTATGTATTATTATAGTTTTCTTTTTAGCATTTAATTAGGTTAAAGGCTTTAGATTATAAAAACATAGGAGCCATGTGCATGAGCATAGAAAGATTCAAACATGTTAATTATCTTATGAAATTGTAGCTATATTTGTTATTATATTATGTTTCTAGGATAGAGAGAAAGAGTTTGCTGCTGCAGTGGGATTCTAACCTCAAATAATCATGTCTGTTCTTTTTTGTAATCCCTAAGTATTAAGAATCTTTTCTTTTATACATTGAGGTTTTCTAAATATTTGACAACAATATTTATTTCTCTGAAATGTTTAACAATAACTTGTGTATCGTTTATTTCTCTGAAATGTTAGACTGATGCATGACCCGGGAATTTAAAAAAGTCATAGCGTGATAGGATACGTCACTGCACGTGTCGTGTTGTGACTAGTATGTCTCGTTATGTGACTATGTCGCATCACATGATTATCTTTTGAAAATATAGCACGGCATATCATGTTGAAAGATTTAATCACAGCACGGTATGAAATATATGTGGTCATGTGAGTCACATAGAATTAGGACTATTAAATCTTGATCTTGAATTTTGAATAAACTAATATAAATTATGAAAAAAATAATAACATGACCAATGACATTTGTACATGTCAATTGTGGTCATGGCGTGACTAATGTGTTGTGACCATCCTTCCAAATTTAATCATAGCATGACACGTATAAATATGAATTGGTTACGACTCAGTGTGGCTAATCACGACACGGTATGTTTTTAGCTATACTTGGAAAATTTTCTTCGATGTTTTTAGCTGTCTGAATGTATAAATTCAAAATAACTTGTAAACGTAACGTATGCATTTCAAAAAAAATGAAATTGTATTGATAAACATTTCATATAAGGAAATTGTTGTCAAAAATTGAAAAATCGTATAGGCAAAAATTTTTTTTGAAATAATAGAGCATCATTTGTAGTTTTGAACAAAGATCAAAGAGCCTCAGTTCGGATTTGCTGTGGCATGGAGTGACCTGTTCTCTGTGTGTAAAGAGTCACTGGAAAAAAAAAATATCCACATGCATGAGTTTGAATTTACAAGAGCAAACCACTTGGAAATATCAACTGTTTGGTCTCAGATGTCAGTGAGTCATGGCTCTCAAACAACACATACTAGTTAGGATCTAATTTATGTATTTGATCTAATATTTTATGTGTGCAATAATCAGACCATAAGTTGTCATTTGGAAACATGTTGTCTAATGGATCAATTTTAAATGTAATCTGGCCCAACACATTTTCCGGGCCTACATATTAAATTTAGTTCATGGATGAATATTTGGGCTCATATGGGCTTATATTAGTCTATTTTATAAATGTAGGCCTGGTTTTCATTTATCCTCTCTTGTCCTCTCTTTTTCTTTGAAAATCAACAGCATGTTTTTCTCTCTCTCCTCCCTCCTCTCTCTCTCTTTCCTCAAAGATTGAGGAGAGAGAGATTTCAATTCATTTTCTTTTGGAAGATGCTTATTTCTAATTTCTCCTGAAATTTATGAGCAAATTAATTTAGTATCGACATGTAGAATTGTAAACTTGCAACCCTTTGGACAAATTTTATTTAAAATAAAGTTTAAATCGTCTACTATATGGTGAGTTCGTGCGAAACGAATTCAAATTTAATTAACTTAAATGATTCCGTAAATCTAAATTATTCATACAAACTTTGACACGAACAAGAGAGTTTATATTTGATTTTGTATAAGACTTTGTCCAATGCCTTTGGACCAAAAAAACCCCACCTAATTTCTATACGTGTGTTTACATCCCTTAAGAATTTTGATATTTTCAAATTAGAAAGCAGGACATGAAAAGATTCACGAATAATTTATTTTCGAGCGGTTGGCGAATCAATCAACTTATTATTTGGTTTCCCGGAGTTTTTCCGATTTATTCGTGGATTTTTTTGAATTTTAAGATTTTTTTTCCTGAATTTTACAAATTATTCGCAAATTTTTCATGAACTTTTCGTGAATTTTTTTTTCTCTTAATATATAATTAATTCCGATTTATACTCAAATTATTTTTAAATCACAAATTTTTATTCCTACAGAACCTTTCCGAATCAATATATTGTCACTATGGGACAAACTGCACAGCAAAACTTACTTTTTTAAAAACAATTATTATGTAAACTGCACAGCAAAACTTACTTTTTTAAAAACAATTATTATGTGATGTATGTGCTTCCATTTTTTGTTAATCTTGTTGGATTTCACCTACAATACTCTAAAAAAATCTATAGCAAATACCAACGACTATAACAGAAGCTATTTTGTACATAACGACTTATATATTCATTTAAAATTTTAAATAAAAGTTTACAATACATATAAGATTGAACAAGAATCAGAATAAATATGAATAATCATGCATCAGAAGTAATAATAAAATGACAACTAACTCTAGTAACATAGCAAATAATTAACTAAATCACTATAGCAAATAAGCTAAAGATTCACTATAATGATTAGAGCTACATTTTTTATTTTTCATTTTACTCAATTTCTATTATCTTGTTTCTATTACAACATGCCTTCATTATAGCTAACTTTTTCATTGTACAATATTCAAACAATAGAAAAATCCAGAAGTTTGAGACAACTTTTTTTTTAAAAAAAAGGATGATGAAGTTGTAGAAACAAGATCTGATCTGCTTTATAAAGTTGCCTCCATCATCACCACATCTCTAGCCAATCATCAACCTCATCTCAAGTGTTCTAAAATATAATTTTAAATATGCATGCAGAAAGACACTGCACGTGATAGATTTATATATATAGTTTATTTTATTTTCTAATTTTAAATAATGTAATGATTTTTTATCAGTTAGAACTTTATCACAAAAAAAGTTATACAACTTATTATTATTAAATATCTAATTTTCTACATAACACCCCATATATCTCATATATGGCCGCATATTTAAATATGTATATTATTTTGAACACCTGTTATTAACTGCATGTATATGTAAGCATTTGCAGTTCATGCTACCACATTTTAAAACACTGCTTATAACATTAGAGTATGGTGTACATGAATCCTCCCTCCCTCATATATTATTCTTTAACTTATCATTTCCTATTATATTTTTTTAATATAACTTTTTTGTTTGTTTATTCCTAATGCATTCCTTCTCCTCTATGGTTTGTTCCTTTTTGTAATGGTGAAAGTTATTTTAAGCTAGCAATTTCTACAATCCAACATTATACAAGCATAAAATCTAGTTAAAAATGGCACAAAAACTTGTTCAAGCATAATAAAACTAATAAATAATAATTGCTAAACCACCAAAACTTGCAAACAACTCAAAATCTAGCTCACTTGTGAAACTTAATGCACCAAAAAATATACAACAAGATTACAAAAAGGAAGAAGAAAAACCTAGAGATCAAGCTAAATGGGGTTTTAACTATCTTAGCACCACCATCAAATTCAATTTTTACCTATTAGAGACTGGATTAGGTCCACTTGGAACTTCATGTTTACTACTGTTAAAAATCTTTTCTCCTTTTAATGAACCATGATCAATGCCAGTATCTCTTTTCTTTGCATCAAACCATGATCTCTTCTGCTCTCCATGTTTCCTTTGATCCACTGAAAGAAGTAACCGGCTCTGTCGACCTCCGGTTGGATATTGTGGAGCAAAGTAAAAGAGAAAAAACACTAGTGCTAAAATGAAAGATATGATCAAGGGGTGTTTATGAGTACAAATGCAGCATTTGACAAGTGCCATGCATTCAAAGTGATCTCAATCTGAAATCAATCAAGTGGACCATTTGAATATGATATATAGATAGTGGAGGGTATATATGAAATGAAAGGGAATGAATTGGGAATTGGGATAGTAAAACATTACAGAGAGAGACCTAGTGCAGAAAAGTATGTATGAGCTCTATCTGGTTAAATCACAGAAAAGCAGGAATCTGTTAAAGTATATATGCTTTTAGTTACCTTTCAAAGCACCAAATTGCACTCTTAATAATTGGGGCACTTGAGTGAGGCTATGGTAATAGGCAAATTTCATGTTTACCCGAGTTATGGACTCATGTTTCTATTTTTGAAGTCCAAATAGTCGATATGAACTGTTCAATGTGAAATTTATATGAAAATGTATTTGCAAACTAAAATTTTATATTTTTTAGATTTGTTATACAATTTTTTTAAATAGGTAAAAAATCTCTTATTTGAAAATTATGGGCCATCCAAAATCAATGATATTCTATCTAAAAGTAGTAAATAAAATTTTAAAAATGTAAAATTTGGTCTACAACAACAACTTCATATAGAGATCATGTTTAATGATTTAGATCGACTGTTCAAACTCTGAAAATAAAGATATGAATTAATTCATAGCACAGGTTGATCCGAAATATGCATATTACCATAGTCTCACTCAGTATATACTATTGGAATATATTGTGTAATTAGTATCAGAAAAAGGTCAACTATAATCTTTGTCTGCTTAGTTATTTTTGTTGTATTAGAAATTGTTTTTTAAGTAAATCCAAATTTTAAAGATATGTTTATTGATTGTAATGTTGTTTGTTCTATGAAAAAAAAACTTTCAAAATCTGACAAATTTTTAAACCAGTATACTATTCATTAGTTAATACGTACATCTTGCTAAATGAAAAAAACCTGAACATATTATAACATTCATTAGTTATTTGAGTAATGTAATAGTTTCATGGGTGCATAATTTTTTGCGTGAAAATGTATTGCAAAGTAAAGTATGAGAAAAAAAGGTATGATTCCTTCACTTTTTGGTGGCTTTGTTCAGGAAAAAATGTCTTTCCTTTATCTCTCATCTTTGGCTAGGAGAACAGAGCACCAAGGACAATTTTGGTTTTAAAAAAGGAGATTTTGAGTTGAAACTTTGAGCTTATGGTCTCCAATTGGAGCAGCATTTCAGGGACCACTGTTATTTCAAACAATAAAAAGAGCATGACAAAAGGTATCTTTTTATTACAATTTTACGAACCCAATAAACGAAGAGAATTTCATGACATTGAAATTATGTATTCCTTCCTCGAAAATTTATAATATAATGTTTACCCTTCTAAATTTTAAAATTTTCAAAAAAAATTGCCCAATTTACTGTATTTTCAATTAGAACTTATTTTAAATTTATACAATTTCAAAAATGTTTAGTCTTATAATTGGTCCATTTCTGAAAAAAATGGTTCATTTCTCTACTCGTAATTTATATACAATGCTACTTAGGCATATAGTTATGAGCACATCACTAGTAAGAAAAAAAACCATTTGCCCTCACACCAGCCAGCTGAACATTTCTCTTTAAAATGCTACATAATTTGTATTTTTGAATAAAAGGTAAAATGGGTACTTTATAAATTTAAAATGAGGTTTAATAGAAAGTGCATTAAATTGAGTAACTTCGTGAGTTTTTTTAAATTTGGAAGATTATTATGATTTAGAGGGAAAATAAGTAATTTCGAGGTTTTTGAAGGGTATACATGAAATTCCCCCAACCAAAAAAAGGTCACTGTTTTTCTGTTTGGTTTGTGAGCTGTGACCTCTCTACATCAATCACTTATCTCTTTACTTTATCAAACCAGAGAATTTTTTTGATAAAGCTCCATGTTTACCATGCCTGTTACTTTTACATGAATTTGAATAGATGCACAAAATCTCACTTTCTATTTTACCACAGTGTTTTGCTGGATTTGTGCCAGCTCAGCAGCTGGAATGTACCCAAACCAAGAAAGATAGTCTATGAATTCAGATCCAGTACAATAAGATACGAGTCATGAGTTTTCTTCCAGCATGAATCTCAAAACAGACCCCCCCACCCCCCAAACACACACACATCTAAATGAATTCAGATCACCCCAAGTACCTGACTCGAGCAAATTAGAAATGGACACCCAAGATAGTTCTTTTAATTTGGCAAGAATCTCAAAGCACAAATAATACTGGCCACCTGTGCCATCCCCTAATAGGCACCGTTTTGAGTTAATCTGGGCCATCCATTTCAATTTTCTCGAGTCAGATACCTTGGAGGATTCAGATTCTATCTAAATAGGCACCACTTTACTTTGGCCCGATTTCAAGTATTGTACTCAGTCTGGTACCTGAGGGGATACTGACTCATCTACTATGGAGTGACTGGACTAGATATTTCTATTTTATAAGCAGTTCACCAAAAAAAAAAGTAAAAAGTAAAGTTCACAAAATCAATAAAACTCTTATGAGACAATAACAGCTTAAAATAGACACATGTTATCACAAAAGCAAGATTCAAGAGAGATAAGATATTGTATAGTAAAAGTCTGATTACATAGATCACTTGTCCTTGGTCTTATTTTCTTGAACAGGTGTTTGATTTGGTACGGGTTGGATCCTGACGTAGGGCTTCCTTGTCAGTGTTTCGCCTTTCAGAGCTGCAACGTACCTGTCATTGGTATCCTCTTTCCTCTGGATTTCACCGAGAAACTCAGCAAGCCTCTCCTTATTCACTTGTCCCATCATCTATGTTTCATGAACAGCGTTTTTAATTAAAGTGAAGTCGCCAAGAAAAAAAAGAGAGAGAGAGATAACAGTACTAGGGTAATTTAATAATTTTCCCACAAAATATAAATGATTTGATAAAGATAGTTGCTTTTGTTGCATGTTAAGTGGAGCAGCAACCTAGGCTGTAGTTTGCAACTTCAAAGCCGGTACATTTTTGGCATTGATACTAGAAAGTAGGTACAATATCTGACCTGGTATAAGAAATTATTTTAAAGTTCAAACAGTCGATCCGAACCGTTAAACATGATCTCCATATTAAAATGTGCTTCGAGACCAAATTTTACATTTTTTGGAAAAAATTTACTAATTTTTTTATAGGTACAAAATCACTGCTTTTCTACGGTTCAGAATTTTCTGAAAAAGGTGATTTTCTACCTATCTAAAAAAATAGTAAAAAATATCCAAAAAATGTAAAATTTGGTCTCCAAGCACATTTTAATATGAAGATCATATTGAATGGTTCGGATCGACTGTTTAGACTTTGAAAACAGATATTTGGGTAGGAAATATAACAGGTGCTTTACTTCGCAAAGCACTGTAGCCCAACTCACAAAAATAATTTATTGTACCAGGTCCGATGTTACACCTACTTTCTAGTATGAATGCAAAAATATACCAGCTTTGAAGTTTAACAATTCACAAAATCAACTTCTTGAATCGAAATTCGACTCCTTGTTTCATGTCGTGTCATGCCAGACACTTATGTTTGCAAATTTTCTACATAGGCCGGTCCATTTGGTACATGTACTAGAAAGTAGAGTTATAAATTAGGTACTTGATTTGAGTTTTGAACTTAACCTTGCAAAATCATTCGTTTTTGCTAATTGGGCACTGCCTTTAAACTTCACAGGCTTTTGGCCATTTGAATCACATTTTGGTATGGTATTTTTTTTAAAAACCCAATATTTGTAGGCTTAAACAAACTACTGAAGTTTGTTCTTTCCCTCATGCATTAAATTGGCTATATATTTACTTCAATTTTAATGAAATTGAAACAATTTTAGGTATCACAAAAATCTAGTCCAGCAAAGGATTTATCTTGAAAAAAAAGGAATAATCACATAATTTGTTGACACATTTGATGGCATAAGAGCTAGAAGCATTGTACTACACTGAAAGGGGTCAATGGAGCAATTATGAGACTAAATTACTGACAGAGAAGAGTACATGAAAACCCTAAATGCTAAACCCTAAACCCATTTCCCTAACTAAGAATTACGATGACTCTAAAAAATAGAGGCAGGCATTCAAACTTGACTATATATTAACTAGTAATACCAGTATCAGACTAGTTGGTTTCTACCAATATTAGACATATTAGTATTTTAACTAAAAAAATTTCATAATAGGAATGGGCATCTAGGTTAATATATAGAAACTTCAAAGAATTAACCAATAAGATAAAGCAATCCCTACTAAATCAAACTTTTTTATTTTGATAATCGACACTACTCTCTTCAACCCGCAAACCACAACCCGGGTAAAGATATGGACAGAGCAGTTTTCTTCATGCAGCGCACAGACAATAGAACCTAAACAGAGCTGCATATGAATCGTGCACCGCATGAAGCAAACACTCCTCGGTCAATATCTTCACCCCCATATGCCATAACTCAAGCAACAAGGGGGTCAAATTAAACAAGTAATAAAAAGAAAAGAAAGGGGTGAAATTGAATAAAGAGGTTACGTTGGATTCGGGACGGGAGTTGCGGCGGAGGTGAGATTCGAGTTCGTCGGAGCGGGTATTGGTGGCTTGCATGACGCAGAAACCGATCACACCAGGGATCACACCGCACAGCGCCGCAAATGTGAAGAAGAATGGTTTCGAGTCGCGAGTGCGGCGCACCAGCCATCGCCACCCAAGACTCTTCTCCCACAACAGAGACATAATCCTCTCCTCTCTCTCTCTTCTCGAGTCGGGTCGAGTCGGGATCGATCCCTTGTCGTCACTGCTACTACTTGTCACGCAAGAGTCCGTATTCTCTGCATTACTTCACCGTTTGATTTTTTATTACGACCGTCCGATCAAAATTCGGGCCAATCCGGCTCAAGCCTGAATTGTCGGAGTCTCTTTGAATCTACCAATATATAATGTGAACGGAAAGGATTCAAACAGCAACGGGAAGATACTTTATTGTTGTTTTCATGAATTGAGGCCCATTTAATGTTACATGGTTCTCTATTTTTGGGCCGAAGAACTTCCTTTGTGAAGGAAGTTCTCTATTTTGGGCCCATTTAAGGCAGACCTCATCATGGTATAATTGCACTAATGAATTAACATCCGATTGCTTCACAAATCAAAGCAGTATTGTAAATTCATAACTAAGTAGTATTGTTTAAGTGTTATCAGGTAAAAGTAGGAATACTTCAAGAAACATAAATCATTCTAATTTTAAAAACATAGAAATGGAGTATATTATAATTATTCTCAGCATCACATTATGCAAGATTAATTTCGTTACACAACTCAAGTTCTAAATCAAATAGGCAAAATCACTTCAATTCCATAATAAAAATTTCAATTCACATTTTCATTTTTTCGAAGTTTTTATTATTATTTTTATATAGGTAGAGAATCACTACTTTTGAATAAAAAATTTAGATCAAATAATTTTCTAGTTATCTAAAAAATGTAAAAAATGTAAAATTTTATATACATATATATTTTCATATGGAGATCACGTTGAACAGTATAGATCGATTGTTTAGACTTTAAAAATAGAGAAATTGATCCATAGTACAGACCAATCCGCACTATGTAATACCATAGCCTCACGCAAGAATATATAATTATTCTCATTATCGATCGCACTATGCAAGAGTAATTTCGTCACACAAAATGCATATATCCCTTAATATACCCCTCAATGTACACAACTCAAAAGTTCTAAATCAAATAAGCAAAATCACAACAATTCCATAATAAAAATTTCAATACCATCTAAACAAATATGCGTGTGAGAAAAACAACCACTCACTCTATCAATGCAACACGCGCGCGTGCGTGCACTTTATTAGAATATAGATATGATACTAACAAATGAAAGGAGCATCGGCATGCTCGTCAGAACAATAAAGTCCTGGTTGCTGAGTATACCCTTGTTTCGTCAATGCACGGCGAGCTTTTAGCACCAACTTCTTATTTGACAACTCTCCATCGGACTCGGCCAAAATAACCTGAATTGCATTGCTAAGAGCACCGTATGCGCCTTGCGGGCTATTCGCATCAGCTGAGGTCTGATCAGTCTGGCAACCACTTATTAAAATGCCGTTATCGGGTAATAACCGTTTGTTTGACCCGGCATAAACCTCTTGTTTGCTGTTCACCTGTTAGTTTAAAATATTTAGAAAAAAAGATTAGCAGTTATATACAACAGATATTAACATATTGCACTTGTATAAAGAAAATAAACAAAAAAAGAGTTGCTCCAGACATGAGCACCAAAGTCATGTCAAAAAGACTAATCCATGGTTAGCAATGGGTTTAATATTATTTGATAAAAATTACCTTTGTTTCCATAGCTGGTTTCACATATTCTTCATCATTATCCTCTAGTTTTTGTTTGAGGAACTCTTGTGCTAGAGACCCAACAACTGACATCAAACCGGATGCGGATCCGCCTTCGCCAGATTGACCACCCCCCTTTTGGAATTTTGTAAACAAAACTTTCATGAATTTCTTGATTTTCGGGCTCGAATCTTCACCGAACATGTCAAAAAGGGTTGGCCGGATCTTACCAACATCTATGTCATCTTTACCGGTCTTTTGTTTAAGGATTTCAATTAGGACTGGTAGAGGGAGAGAGCGGTTTTTATGGTTGGGATTTCCGGTTTCAACCTCCTCCGATTCGGGTTTTCGGTGGTGCTGATGGTGACGGCCATGGCCCACAAAATCTGTGAAGTATTTTATTATTTCACCGTTGAAAAATGAGTGAAAAAACCAATTTTATTGTCTGATTAAAGGTACTTGTCTTATTATCTTCATATTTGAAAAAACCAATTTTATTGTCTGATTAAAGGTACTTGTCTTATTATCTTCATATTTCAACCCATGCTATGGATTCATATACCTCTAAAGTTGAAACAGTGAATACGAACCAAAAAATAATCTCCATATGAAAATGTACTTGGAGTTAAAATTGCAAAATTATTTTAGATAGGATAGAATCACTGTTTTCGGATGGTCCAGAATTTTTAGATCAAGTTATTTTATGCCTATCTAAAAAAATAGTAAAAAAATTCTAAAAAATGTCAAACTTGATCGCCCAATATACATTCCATATGGAGATCATATTTAACAATATGGTTTGAACTTTGAAAATGGAGTTATGGATCCATAACAACAAACCAATGATCAATTCTATGTTTAATTGCACAATAAAAACATTATATGGGGGAATTTCATGTATACTCCTCAAAAACTTCAAAATTACATATCCCCCCCTATAAGTTCATAATATCGTATTCACCCTTCTAAATTAAAAAAACTCAACAATTTACCCATTTCATTGTCTTTTCTTTCAAAACTCAATTTAAATTTCAGAAAAATATGTAGCTTATGTATGTACCGTCAATTGGGAGGTTAATGCCACGAGACTCAAGTGCTGACGTGGCAGTTTTCTTGATAAATGAAGAGAAACCGAAATGAGAGTGCGACTCTTCTTCTTCGTCAACCTTTCTTGTACTGTCACCAATCTGTTCCTTGGATTTGTCGAGGAGACCGCCACTGTGGCATGAATCTGACACAATTGTGATGCGGCAACCTTCCGGAATCTTATCCACAAACCCTCTAAAATCATCATCTGCTTATATATACAACCATTATACACTTATAATACATCCTTGCCTGTTGCAATACATACATAGTGAGGCTACTGTACTATGCATAGCGCAAATTGGCTTGTACTATGGATCAATATCTTCAATTTCTTTTTTTGAAAAGTGGATCAATATCTTCAATTTCAATGTCCCCAATCCAAACATCTCAACATGATATCTATATGAAAATGTACTTGGAGACCAAATTTAATATTTTTCAGAATTTTTTACCATTGTTTTTAGATATGTAGAAAAGCACTTGATCTAAAGATTATCAACCATTTGAAATTTTAGATATGTAGAAAAGCACTTGATCTAAAGATTATCAACCATTTGAAATGAGTGATTCTCTACTTATCTAAAAAATTGTAAAAATATTCTAAAAAATGTAAAATCTAGTCACCAAGTTCATTTTCATATCAAAATCATGTTGAACGGTTCGGATTGACCGTTTAAACTTTGAAAATTAAGATATGTAATCATAGTACAGACTAATCTGTGCTATGCATAGTACCATAGCCTCACTCGTATATAAATGTCACCAATTTGGAATTGTCACTCCATGAAAAGTAATATATCAAAATGAAAGCCAAATATAACTGTCTAAGATCTGATTATACAATCATTGAGCATCAGTACTATGAATTTTATACCAGAATACAAGAACAACACTTGTAAACCCTGTATCAATTGGATCTTTTTCTTTTCTGGTTCTTCAGTTTTGATCTTTACAGTGAAATCAGAGATCTGAATTGCTGTTACCTGTGATAAGATTCATGTCACATGGTACAATGCACTCGTCATACCCGGTATCATCCTTCTCTCCACTCTCAGCGGGTAAACGGGTCCCATGTCCGCTAAAATGCATGAACAAAACATCATTCGGTCGGGCTGATCTAATCAGATCCGATATGGCTCTCCTGATGTTTGCTCCGGTGGGTTGAGGGTACGACGGATCAGTGTCGATCATGACCACTATATCCTCCTCGTTGAATCCAAACCGTTCGATCAAGCTCTTGTGCATCCGCCATACGTCGTTGATGCATCCTTTGAGCTCTGCCTTTGTGCCTGGGTAGTTGATTCCTATTAGCAATGCTTTCTTCGCCATAGTTTTCTTCTTCCTTTTCCTTCTCTTTTTCTTTCTCTATGGATGTGTATTTCTATTTAGTTCGATTTGGTTTTGAGAAGGGAATGATCTCGCGGGGGATTCATTTCACCAGCGGTAATTCAAATTTTTCCTTTAGATCCAGACCGTCAGATTCTTTTTAGCACGAATTCTAAAGTTCTCGATGCATTCCATCTCGAAACGAACGTTCCAGATTTAAGAACAAATTTTATGTTACTTTATTGAACTCGGAGGATCGGAGGAGAATAGGAGATGCTTCACTAGGAGTGCGTGTCCACTGAGATATCTCAATTTTTACGTGACCGACGTGTCCGATGCCTATTCGGGGCAGCGTAGGGGCCGGTATTATTTTATCTTTGAGATTCGTGCAAAACGTATTTGAATGATTGAGATATTCCAAAATGTCACGCAAAGTTTGAGATATCTCAGAGGATGCGAATTCCTTCACTAGAGCAATCTATTTATGGTGAAATTGGTTTTTTGTGGTCAAAACTTTATAGGAAATTGTATAGCTGGGTGGTGTTGTTAAATTACAACTTACAAATGCAATGAATACATAATTGGTTATACAGAGGAGATTACAATAATTCTTTCAATTTTTGTTCTTGCCTTTTCTGGATTTTTATATTTTAATGGTGGACTTTGGTTGTAAAATTTAGGAAATATTTTGGGTACATCCGGTGCAGTGCTACGATTATACCAGTCTCCATTATTTAATTTATCAACTAAAAAGTGTTAAGTTGTTATATCTCCAATGTATTATTGCCTTGACGGAATAGCACTAGACTGATGCAACTGAAGAAAAATATATTTAAATTTCATCAGAATAAGATCAGGATGGTATAATTATTTTGTGTACGGATTGGTCCATGTGCAGCCTGTAAAAATTTGCATACGTTGTATCTTGGAAGAATATGATTGGCCAGCTCCGTTTTTTTTCGTTCTTTAGGTAAAGCGTTTTTATTATGATTACTCTGTTTTTGGCTTTTGGGATAATACAGCATAAGCGTGTCCTTGCAGTGTCGGCATCATGGGTGAATTAAGTTAACTTTTTTATAATCCACGTGTCCGATACTGATTGGCTCCCCATTTATTATTCGTAGTGGAGTTGGAGGAATTCTGATTCTATGAAATAATTTAAAATTTGAGATTGCAATTGAATCCGGTGCCGTCTGATCAAAATCTGCACAATTATTAAAGAAATATGTGCATTCTGATCGGACGGTTTAGATTCAAACTCAATTTTTTTAGTAGGAATATGATTGGCCAGCTCCATATTTCATTCTTTAATTAATGTTTTTGGCTTTTTGGAAAATATGGTATGGGCGTGTCCTTACAGTGTCGGCTGAGTAATTTAAACTTTTTACAATGCACGTGGCTGATAATGATTGGCTGTGGTGTGGGGGTGTCAATGGCACCCTTTATATGTTTATCCGATCCGGATTGTATCGGTATGAAACATAGTATCAACTTTTTATATGTATAGAATATAGATTTTTATTTTAGTTTAAATTCATAAATTTATCGGATTTTTATTTTCTTTAGTTTATCTATATGAATGTTTGTAATTAGAATTTTTAAAGTAATATTAGCTGTAATATTTCCTAAAAAAAATAATCTTTACAATATTATTTACTTGTTTTATAATTTTTTCTAAATTTTCAACAATTTAAATTAAAATATAAAAAAAATTATAAAAAAAATTGATATATAATATATAGAGTTACCATCGCCCACCATTTTAGTCACGTCACGTGAAAAAATTGATCACGTCACGTGTCGTATTTCCTTCTATCCTTGCACTTAGTAATTTAAACTTTTACAATGCATCGATAATGATTGGGGGGGGGGGGGGGTGTCAATAGTACGTTTATCCGTTTGTATGAATGAATAAGTTTTTTCATAAATTTATTTATATTTTTTTATATAGTACAAGTAAAGCTTATTTAATAAATTATAAAAAAAAATTATATATAATATATAGATTAATAAGCATTGAAATAGTACTTTAATTGGTTTACTTGCACTTAGTATGATCATAATTTTTTCAATAAAGTACTATACATGTATGAAATAAATATATATTTTTTAATGTATTATTTAATAAATAATAAAAATAATATTTGATGTTAGTATTATCTGTTATTTATCCACTACCTTTTTGTTATCCGACAACTATAACAAATAAAAATAGCATATAGATAATAGTAGGATATGAATAAGAATAATTTGTAACAGGTACAAATATGAAAATGCTTCCTTACTAGATAACACCCCTACCCTAGATTCATATATGCTGAAATCCAAAATTCATGGACAGTAACCCTAAAATCTCTGAAATCCGATATCCAGCCGTCCAATTTTTTATGTTCACGCATCTCAAAATAGCATATTTTTCTGTACACACATCTCGAAAACAGTTCAATAGCTACATCTCGGATTTCAGAAAATTCAGAATTACTATTCATAACCATGAGTTTCACCAGATTTGGATCCCCTTACCCTTATCTTCCTTATCTTCATTTATTGTATTTGTAAAATAAACATATTTTTATTTTTCATATTATGTGCTTGGAGACCAAATTTTACATTTTTGAATTTTTTTACTATTTATTAAGATGGGTACAAAAAATCATACCATTGAATTTTGTACCCATCTTAATAAATAGTAAAAAAATTAAAATTTGGAGCAAATTGGAATGATGGTTTCGTGATCTTTGAAAATAAAAATATGTTTATTTAATATTTTTTTACTTTATTTTTTTGTTTTGTATTATATTTATTCGTAGTGGAGGGGGAGTATATTTATGGATCTTCAATTACGCCATCTGGTGTGGTCGTTCGTGATGCCAAATTCTTGTCGTTGTCCATGCCAATGCCACGAGGTTCACATGTAACACCTTTTTTTAGGCCTTTTTTGATGGGCTTATACTCTACCCAATTAATTTTGTATTTCATAGTGGGCTTTCTGGTTTTATTGGGCCTTTGTGGTTTTACATATAATTTCATTTAAGTCGAGACTCAAGCCCAAATGAAATTATCATACTCACTATATGTTCATTAGTCTCAAACTCTCAATCCCAATTATTTATCTTTTATTTTTCCATAATTGGGGCGGGCCGAACCTTTTTAATTCACATCAAGATTCGTGCAAACAGTTTTGAGAATTGTTTGGATCAAGTGAGCACGAATCTTAATGTAGATCGAATGGCTTCATCTAGACATCAACATCAAGATTCGTACGTTCAGCTTTGAGATTCGTTCAAATCAAAGTCGCACGAATTTTAACACTAATCAAATGGCTCCAACCAGACATCAAACCAAATCTAATTCGATATCCTAACGAATCTCAAAATAATATGCAAGAATCTTAATGTGAATCGAACAGCTCTAACCGGACTTCCACGTTAAGATTTGTACATACAGTTTTAAAATTCGCTCCGCACGAATCTCAACACTGAAGGCCTGTTCGGCTGCCATCCCACATGTTACTGTTCATGCGGGTCAACTCAATTTTTTTTTTCTCATGTGAATAGTAAAAAACACTGTTTACTATTTGTCCGTTCCAGTGTCCATTCTCATTCCCGGACTGCAGCCGAACAGGACCTGATGAAGATGAAGTGGGTCCAATAAATCGACCAGATATGAAACCGAATGTAATCGGATGCTGATTCAATCATCTCTCACTCCTTTTCTTCCCAATACAGTACGTAGTGCCATTGTGTAGGTAGCACATAAAAGAGAAAAGGGGACCTCACTCTAAAGTGAATGGTGTGAGTGAGAGAGTAAATGAAATGAGGCACCACCAATCACATGGGCAAGCAGTTGCAGTTGCCAGTTGGGTGACCCTCCTGACATTACATGTGCCTTTGTCTCTCACTTGGACCTCTTCCTAACGGCATATCCTTTTCATTTCTTATCATTATCCCCTTTCATTTTTCATTTCTATAAGTTTTTATTTCTTACCTTTTCTTTTGCGAGGAAGAATCCAATTACACCTTTTTTTTTTTTTTTGACACATCATAATATTGTTTTTTTTATAGTTTAATTTTACGATTTCAAAATCCAAATAGTTGATTCCAAACCGTTTAACATGATTGATATACTAAAATGTGGTTGGAGATCAAATTTTATATTTTTTTGAATTTTTTTACTATTTATTAAGATGGTTACAAAATCGTTGTTTTTCAATCGTCCAAAAACAACGATTTTGTAACCATCTTAATAAATAGTAAAAAAATTCAAAAAAAAAATGTAAAATTTGATCTCCAAGCACATTTTAGTATATTAATCATGTTGAACGGTTTGGATCGACTATTTGAACTTTGAAAATGATAGATGTCAAAATGTGTCAAAAAAAAAAAAAGGTGTAACTTGATCTCTCCTCTTCTTTTGCTTTTTATTTTAAAAATAAAAAAATTTCAAGTTTTTGCCTACTTGTGTATTGTATGCATTTATTTATTTTTATTTTTAGTATATGTTTCTTTCTGTCTTTTATAGAAGAGAATATGTTGTGTTTTTTTTTTTCTAGTTTTTAGTATATATTCATGTTATAAAAGGGAATATGTTGTGTTTTTTTCTTCTAGTTTTTAGTATATATTCATGTTTTTTCTCATCCAACCGTTCAATTTTTTTTCATATTGTATCTCCTCTCAACTTTCATTTCTCTCTATTTCTTACTTTTTTTTTTCTTTTGCTCTTTCTTTTTTATAAATTTCTTCTAGTTTTTGCCTGGATAAAGATATTCACAGAGCAGTTTTAGTTTTATGTAGCGCACAAATCATTTATAATGTTGTTTTGTTTCTATTATTTGTGCGTTGTATGAAGTCAAAAATTGATTGTTAATATATTTAGCTTTTTTACCTACTTGTTTATGCATTTATTTCTTTCTACTTTTGGTATTTTCTTTCTTTCTTTTTCTGTCTTGTGTAGTATCTATTGCTATCTAATGAGTGGTAATATGAAATAAAACCAACTATATTTATTTATTTATTTATTTTCTATTTTGTTACATAGTCTTTTCAAGTTTCAACTAATTAATTAATACCAAATTGCTTGGTTTCCGTGGATGAGAAGGAATATGTTTTTGCCATTCTATAAATAACAAGATAATTTTCCATATTTTTTGTCACTTGCGGTTTATTTTATTTGTTTTTTTATTCATTTATTATTCAATAAAACATCCGAAACTTGAAAAAAACATTTAACTTAAACATTCTTATTAATTGTTATTTTGAAAAGAAAATATGGTGAACACTTTATATATTAGATATAAATATTTCAGGGTGGAGATAAAAGATGCAAAATATAGGGTGTAAGAATATATCTTCTTGGTAAAATTATTGGATCAATATGTATATAATTTGACCTTTTTTTTTAAATCAATTCATCGTTAATTCAATATTTTACTTTTAATGACTCAAAATAGATGACTAGAAAATGATTTTATGAAAAATTATCTTAACATTGAATAACACATTTACAATTAAAACATTCAACTAAAAATTTCTGATTTTAATTGTAGCTGTTAACTAATTAAATAAATTGGTTATCATTCTATATAACCTATTTATTTTTAATTTCAGTTCATAATGAAACATTTCAAATGGACAAACTCAGACGAACATGACAAATTAAATTTTCAATTTATATTGTAATTTTGATTCATCTTTATTTGAGAAGTATAGTTTATATATATCTATACTTAATTTTGACTTCTTCTCCTAATCGTATATATATATATTATTTTCTTCTTAAAAAAATTCCAAGGTCATAAAATTAATTAACAAGGTTAACTAAATGTGATTAAACGACACAATACCATGTTATTATTTTTTGTTACAATCTCTTGACACAAACCAAGAGGTCTATACTACAACAACTACATCAACAAACCAACAAACAATCGACTACTCTAACCGAAAAAGGGTACAGTTTGATATTCGATCAGAGTCATCTGATCCGCTTTAAAATTCATATGAATTTTGAAATGGATCAATCGAACGGCTCCAATTGAACATCAAACTACTCCTGATTCTCTACTCTAACAGCCTGCAGAACAGTGGTGGTGGCGGTGGCATGAGACGAGATGGTCGTTGGTGAGGCCGGCTGCTTGCATGAAGGAGTGGATGACAGTGGGACCGACAAGCCGGAACCCGCGACGGACCATGTCCTTGCTGATCGAGTCGGATTTCGAGGTCTTAACCGGGATCTTTCTAGAAGAGTTGTAATTGGTTGAGAGGGGCTTGTGGTTAACAAAACCCCATAGGTACTTGTCAAATGAACCCAATTGGAGTTTCACCTACACAAACATGTCACATGCATGTTATGATGGCATCATGATCATCATCGTTAATTAGGTTGCTTTAATGTTTTTGCTCACATGAAAAACAGTGCAAAAGTTAACCCACAAAAAAGAAAAACAATACAAAATTTAGCTATCTAGCTAGCTAGTAGCTTCAACATGCATGTGATCAATTATTTGTATTTATTTGAAATTAATTAAGCTACAAATTAACACTATTCTATATTGTTATGATGAAGACAATATGTAGGGTTTATTATTTTAATAGAAACATAATAATTGTGATTACTTAGAAAGGAAAATTAGAAATAAAATATATATAGCTAGCTTAGATGGCTAAATATAATTAAAATAAAATAAATAGTAGTTATACCTCTATAATTTTATTAGCATTGTCAACAACACCTCTAACAAAAGTCAAATCCAATCCATATTTCTCAATTAAAGACCCAATTTTTCGCGCCGTGTATTTGGCCACAATTTCAGCATCAAATCCAGCAAATGCTTCCCTGAAATAATTAAATTATTCAAGCAAACTAAATTTATTAAATCATTCAAGGAAACATGTAGCATGTATTATTGAGACTTGAAATTAATTAATATCTAGTTATAGTTATAGTTATAGTTATAATTTACCTGAATTCATTTCTTCTCTTTAAAATTGTAGTCCAATCTGACCCCACTTGAGCACCTGATAGAACTAGAAGCTCAAATAACATCCTGAAAATAACAAAAAAAAATTATGAGCAATTAATTTAAGTTTTGCAAGTGTGTGTGTGTGTGTGTGTGTGTGTATACCATTCATTATAAAACTGAAAATTGTGAGAATTATGAGAGAGATAGGTGGTTGCAAATTAACTTACCGGTCATCGTGTACCGGCACTCCCCACTCCTCGTCATGGTACGCGACGTACACCGGGTCTACATATCATAATTAACACAAATTAATTAAGCATTTTATTAATTAGACATATATATACAAATTATAATTTAATTATGTGGGTTGATCATCAATAAATCAATTTAACTTGATAAGTATATAAAAATATGTATAAATCAAACATATATGTCTTTTTTTTTTGTTGAAGTAGTAGGCTTTGCCTATACAAATTATAACATATATATTTGTTAATTTAACATATATTTTTATTACCTGAATTAGGTGTGATGAAGCTGCATCTCTTCTCTTCTTTGACATCACTTGCATTTCTCTCCAAATCAAGAGTTACTACTTTAGATTCATTTTTTATAGAACCAACCCTGCCATAATGTGCAACCCTAATTTTCCTCTCTTCATTTGTGAGACTACCCTTTTGCCGGTACTCGATCGCAATTGTGCCCGGTACATGTACCTCATTTCCACCATTTACATTTAATTTTGCTTTCTTCTTCAAACCGTCGGATTTTGGCGTAACCGACTTTGGTGAAATAGGCGGCGAGACCTTGTGAAAGCTAACCGTAGTCTTGAGTTCCTTGTGGTTGTCGATTTTTTTAAGGGATTTCTTTCGCGGTGTTTGACAATTCGGGTTGATCGAAATGCGATTGGATGCCGGTTGTAAGACGGGTCGGCCATCAATTTGTGCCATTGGGGATTTGGGTTTAGAGTTGCACATTATTTAGGTATTAAATTTGGTATAATTGAAGAAGATATATTGGAAGAGAAGAGAGAGATAATTTGGTGGTGAGATGGAAATGGAGGGAAGGATATGTAGGGGTATAAATAGATGTATTGTTGGAGAGGATTGTATTAGAAGGAAGAGAGGGAAAGGCTATATTGTTTTGTTGTGGTACTTTTTATGTAGCAATTAGTGTTGTGAATTAGTTTAAAGCCTGAGAATGGTTTGTTGTTGTTTATTGTCAGTTTAATTCCATTACTTTAATTTTATATTATGTTGATGATAGATTTTAGAATATCATCATTAGAAACATTTATGGAGGCTTTTATATGTTTAGAAATTAATGTTGGTATATATAGTTTATTTTGAAGAAGAATGTTGGTATTATGCTAACAAAAATGTGGTGTTGTTGTTTGTTAATTTGCAAGACTTAATTATATTACAATTGAATTATCATTATAAAATATGTCCTATCTAAATAATTGCAGTAACTTCTACAATTTTAGTTTTTTTTTTTTATATAAATAATTAGATGCACGTTATAATTATCCAAAATTAATTAAGATTAATGTGCACTGCATATATTATATATACAATGTGTTATAATAAAATGCACCACAGAAGAACTATTGGAAAACATAAAATATTGGTGCACTTGAAGACATGGTAGGGAAATGGAATGCATGCAGAGGCTGCCAAATTAACTAAAAATTGAAAAGAAAAAAAAAATGAAATGAGTCAGGAAATAAGGCAATTAATTAATTAAGGGGTCCCCATTCCAAGGATGACTTTTTGGTTGTGAGTTTTTAATTAATTAATACATTAATTAAGACAATTAATAAATCAACAAATTATGTTTGGTTTGTACTTTGTAGCTTAATGCATGAATTCAGCAGTTAATTTGGAGCATGGAAAAAAAAAATTCTTAGTAATAAATTAATTAATTATGACAGAATTTTATCTATTAAATTCAAGAACAAACATGTACATTAATTTACATTCTTCTTTAATTAATCAAGAAAAATTCATAAAAGTCTTAATTAATTAATTAATGTCAACTTAATTATATACAACTACTCTAGACAAATGCAACCATGTGGTATGTACTTGTCCAATGAAATTCTAGAAGCAAGCATGCAGATAGATAATTAATTATATATATACAAACTAATTAATTAATGCATTGTAATATTGGTTGTACTAACTTGTAAACCAAAACAGAATTAATACAGCAAGGCCAAATGGCCTTAATTAATAAGTGCATTTGCTATTATGTTAGGAGACCAAATCCTTATATCAAGTAAAGGATTACAGCTAAGAGCTTAAGGTATACATAGTTACATGCATACACTACATACAGTACAGTTGTCTCTTAGTACTTCTGACAAGGACCATGTTTTAGTTGTATGAAAGTGAATTAATTCCAAATAGAAGGAAAAAAAAAAATTATGACAAGGAAAATTTTCAATAAATTAAAAACTATGCATAAACTTAGTTCATTATCTACCAATAAAAAAATTAGTAAAAATATTTATAAAATTGTTAAATTTGATCATTAAATACACTTATACGCTCTCGTGATATGAAAATCATCATGTTTTAACTTTTTAAATCGACTGTTTAAATTTTAAAAATAGAGACATTACTTCATAGCACATATCAATCTGCATGTAATCTGCAAGCATATTACCATATAGTCTCTCTCTTATATATTATGTATAGATACATGTATTTGAACATATATATTTATTAGTTTACAATTGTGACTACAAATGGAACAAAAAAAATTATGAATATATTCTCTATTTTATAATTTATATATGATGTGGAATTCAGTGAAATTTAGGAATTTATTTGGTCACTGATCAAATGGCACTTAAAATCAACCGTTACTTTTTTTTTAAAGTACAATTTGAAAACCAATATGTCATTCATCGAGCAATTCACCCAATTAATTAACGGTTCAACACTTGATCATTGATCAAATGTTTTATGAAGTTTGCCAAATTCGATATATAGTATATCTAAATTATAAAAAACATGCATAACTCCAAAATTTCTTTTTATTTTACTTTATTTGGTAATAGTTTTTTTCGGTTGCCTCAAGTGACAAATAAGTATGGTTACTATATATAAATCGACCAGTGTTGTAAATAACGGTATGCGGTCGTCAGACAGATAGAGTACCGCCAAATAGTTAATTAGAAATAATTAGTCATAATAAAAAATAATTGGCTGATTAGTAAAAACAAATCATAATGATTTGATCACCGTCAACGACTAATCGGCTAATTAATCAGTCTAAACGTGCTTCAGTTCAAATTTAGATTTTCAAATTTTAAATGGTACCGAGCCATTTAATGTGATATAATACTCAAATCTTTAAGGAGTAAATTTCTTATTTTTAGCTAGGTTTTTTTATTTATTGAGAGAAAAAATATTGGTATTATATGGTATAATTTTTTTGAAATTATATAATAAATTTTCTCTTTCTGCCAAAAATTGAAAAATAATCTAGAAGAATTATATAAATTTTGATTTTCTACAAATGTAAATAAATTAAGCAACTACGATCGCCCTCAAATTTAAAAATTAAGATATAGAGCCAAAATAATGGCTTGTTAGTTCTCTAGAAAGCACTGCATAATGTTTACAAGAGTGAGGCAACGAAATTCTGAATAGCGCACATCAGTCAATACTATGGATCTAATCTCTATTTTTAAAATTTTCATAATTAATCTGAACCATTCAACATGATCTCCACATGAAAATGTGTTTAGAGGCTAAATTTATATTTTTAAGAATATATATATTTTTTTAGATAGATATAGAAACTCACTACTTTTGGATGGTTTAAACTTTTTTAATTAGGTGATTTTCTACCTATCTAAAAAAGGAGTAACAAAATTGTAAAAATGTTAAATTGTATATCCAAGTACATTTTATCTCTTGATCTAAATAGATTGATTATTTGGATTTTGAAAATAAAAATATAGATCCATAGCACTGATCGATATGCATAGTATACCATCTAGCTAGCCTCACTCATGATCATTTTTACAATCCTATTTATTATAAAAAATGATTGTTAAAATAACAAAGAGGTATATGTTTTGTAAGTATTTTGTATATAAATTTTGTTTTGATATAATTTAGGAAAGTTTGGTTATGTATATCGAGTTTTGATAAAGTTGAATAATATTGTTAGATTAATCCTAGAGGCTAATTATATCGACTGAAATTAATATGTTAATTTGTGAAACTAAATATAAATTAAACCAATATAGATCAACCAAAAGTGATAGTGGTTTAATTGATCTATTAATGGAGTCCCTTTTTTCACTCTTTTAATTATATTTTTTATGTTATTTTGGAAAGCTGCAATTTTTGGAAACTGAGAGAGTATTTATAAGAAAGCAACCCATTGATTTTGTACAAAAAAAAAATTGCAACTTTTTAACTATTCATAAATTGTGAGAGCAAAAGGAAGTTGTTAATTTGGTGCTAGCATTACAATCTAGAGGTAAATTTTATCTTACATCTAATTTACAAATTATTTTTTTTGTTTTTCAAATAGAAATTATTTTTAAGTTGAAACCTTATGAGAACATCTCCATCTCATAAATTATATGGATTTCTTATTTGATGTGGTAATTTCTAATTTAATTTTACAGATGTACAATTTCTTCAATTAAAAAATTAGTTTATAACCACCAGCGTGGCATAATTTTTAATTCTTATTCGCTGAAATCTATATCACACTCTCTTAGTAAACTGATGTGGTGTTTAGAAGAAATTAAAAGGAATTTTAGGAATGAAGCAGTTTAGAAATTTATTTATAACTTAATTTCTATTATCTTATAAAAAGTTGTAATTAATTGCTAATTAATTTCTAGAATGGAGATGTTCTAACCTACCTGAATTTCCAACACAGAGAACATATTTATGATATTACGTTTTAGCTTCTATAATTTTTTTTTTTATCAATTTTTGCGATCGTCGAATAAACTTATTTTTATTATAACTTATTATTATACATAAACGCGTAATTATAAAAAAAAAATTACGTACTTAATTTGCAGGAAGAGAATCTGTTGCTTTTCTTTTTTAAAAAAAAAACATGGATATCTTTTTCATCATCCAACCGTTCAAATTTGTTCATACGTGAATTTTAACGAAGATCAATAGTTAGAATGATGAAAAACATATTCCCTCCTTTCCAAAAACAATACATTTCAATCCTAATTTGCATGCATAAATCATATATAGTACATGACATGCATAAATGAAACAAAGCATGTGGTGATGGTACTATATTGGCAAGAAGCTACCCCATGGCTAGAACCTACTTGTTCTTGGTGAGCAATCAATTTATGTATATATTAATAATAAACCCTCTATTACTAAACACACTTTTATGGGGTTGGGGTACCCAAATTACTATACATGCTTTGCTTGATGCCTTGATCATGACCTTTAGCCTTATAATTATAATTATTCAACTAGTTTGGTCTAACAAGCTATTTTGATAGTAACATCAATTGAGATTGTTTTGGCAAAAATATCCATCATTGTCATTAATTTGTGCATAAAATTAACAGACCAATTTATTAAATGCACATCCAATTTAATTAATTATATTGATAGGAATATGTGCATGCATGTTTGTTTGTTGTTTCATTAGAAAGGAAATATTTTGTTTGAAAAAAAAAATTTAGGAAATAATTGAATGGTAGTATATATGCAATTAATGTGTGTTCGTTTTCATTTTGCTGGCACACAACACAACTCACTGTTTAATTAAATTGGAAGGAACCCACGAATGCACAAAACAAACATAGCAAATTAAATGAATCTAAATAATTGAATGTTTTTTCAAAGGTATTTGCCTTATAATTTAGATTATTTTTATTAAAATTTTTTTTATTAATTTTGGGTTTTTTCTTTGTTATAAACAATAGAAGAGGGTTCAAATTAATGCCTCCATATTTTGTGTCTCAATCCATCATGCCTCTATTTATTAATTTTCTAATAGCAAAAGTTTTAAAATTTATATGTCAAAATAAAATATTAGATATGGTCTATAATTCTATATAATTTTTCCTAGATGTACATAAAAAATTAACATTTTATTATTTTATTTTATATGAATCAATAAGTTGAAAATGTAACATCTAGAATTTATCCACATCGGTGTATTTTTGCAAGCCCTTGATACTAATCAAAATAAAATCCAAAAGGTATGATATTTTACGTGTGTATGAAGATCTAACAGTTTTATTTTGATATGTAAGTTTTAATTTGAAATTATTACAGTTTTACAAATAAAGGTATGATGGAGGTAAAAAAAAAGAGAGGCATTTGAACTTTCTTTATATATTATCTTATTTTAATTAATTTGCTAGATTGAAAGACTTCACCACTTAGCTATAAATATTTCCTATTTTTTTTCACAACAAGATAACATGCTTTCTCATGAAAAATCTTGAAATTATTTTATTATCTTCAATTAGTATAGAATCTAAAATATTTCCATTAATAATACTTGGTAAATGTGGTATGGCGAAAAGAAGTACTTGATAAAATATGGTATGGTGTAATTTTAAAACACAGGAAGAAATTATTACAGTAGAAAACTTTTATTATGTATTTTTTGTTCTTTATTACTTGAGCTAGAAATGGTAAACAAAACATTTTTAAACACTGATATGAATAACATCTAGGGGTGTGCCAAAAAGCTGGTAGCTCGTGATTGAGTTCGATTTGAAAAAAATTTGATTCGAAGCGAATCAAATTAACTCGGTTTTGAAACTAATCAAATTTAGTTCAGTTCGAAATTGGTTCGAATCAAACTCGAACTGAGACTGAGTCGGTTCGAAACTTATTTGTTTTAGTTCTAAACCTTGTTTCAATTTCCAACCAGTTCGGTTTGAAACTAGTTCAAATCACACCGAATCAAATTCGAATTCTTCTTTTCAGTTTGAAACTCTATTTCAATTTCGAACCAGTTGGTTCGAACTCGAACTGGATTAAGTTCAATTCGTTTGCAACCCATATTAACATCTGATCTAACACCTATTTCAAATCTAATTGAATAGACAGAAACACAATTTAAGCCCAATAAAACGTGTAATTTAATAACAAATATGAGCCCAATTTTTAGCCCATTAATAAAATATAAAGTGAAGCCCAACTGCTCACATTGCATAAATGCAAGGTAACAAAACAAAATATAAAAAATATAAATAATCATTAGCAACAAGCCAACAAGGCAACAAGGCAACAACACCAACACGCTTTGTAAAATCTGACTTATTGATTAAGGACACCGGACACCTCCATTTGTAACACTAATTATTAAATGGAGGGTGAATCTCCAAAAAAAAATTAATAAATGGAGGGTAGAGGAATTTGGCTGTAACACACAATCCCGACCCTACAAGACCGCGTCCATACAAGTAATCTAGCGACAGGTGGCACCGCGCCGAATCCAGCACGTGACATGCTGGCAGATTTGTATATAGTCTCGGTGTATAGGGTATGTGTGAAAACCAATAGGATTGATAACGGTAAAACCATATTCATTTATGTTTTTATTTCTCAAATATGAAAACGAATCGGATATTATTAGACGGATATGGATTACGTAATATATCGTATTTTTACTAAATTTTTTTATCTAATTATAATTGTAAACAACATAAATTATTTTCATAATATGTATTAAACTATATGATATATATATAATATTAAAATATAAAATTATATATGTATCTGGATATTTAAATATCGAATATTTGTATCTAAATTTCAAATACAAATCAGACATCATATGCCTCGGTTTCATCTCTTGTAGGGTTGTTATTGTACTTTGTTCTTGGGTTCATGTAGAACGGGTCCAAGAAATGAATTAGAAATGGAGCCAAACAGGGAACAGCTGCCCGGTACCCACCGTCTCGTCTCCTCTGCCCGAACCGTTAACCCGTCACTTTTTGCCTACTTTGATGTGCGGAGGTAAAAAAGCGTAGAATTTCATAATGGATTCTAAATACTACTATCTAAATTCTTAAAAAAAAAAAAAAAAAAATTTTGAATGACATATCTAGGTTTTCATCTTAAAACTTAATGAGAAAAATTTAATTCATCAAAAATTATATTTTTGTCAAATTGGTCTTCAAATTTAAAATTAAGAGAAATAAAATCAGTCATTAAAATTTGCTCAAAATTGTTCTTCCATTTTCTGAAAAGAATCAAATTATTATTTTTTTTGTTTAAAATAAGTTAGTACCATTGGTCATTATAAAATGACCAATCTAGCATTCTTTTTTTCTTTTTAGAAGTTTAATGATTCAACTTAGCTCAAATAAAAAGTTAAGATATCAATTTTTTTTTTCTTTTTGGAAGGTTTAAAGACCAACACAATTTTCTTTTAAAAAAATATTCAATGATAAATTTAGTACACATGTAAGTTTGAGGATTAGGTTATTTTTTCGTAAAATTCAAAGGTACAAACTTGAATATGACTGAATTTCATGAAAAAAATAAGAAACCTTTTTTTTTTTTAAATAAAAAAGGTACTAAAAATAATAATAACTTAAGTTATGACAAATAATTGAGTTGAGATTCAATTAGTGATGGATTAATTTAATAGCCTTTATCAAATCATGTTTAATAAATTTTCATTAAAAGTCAAAATCATACCGACATAGTGTAAACATTAGTATCTATTGTGCATATAATTATAAGTATTTAATATTCTTATAAGAAAATTAAACATGAATTGTTTCAAGATTTTAGTCATTTGGTGAAAAATAAAACTTCTTTCAATTTTTCATTTTATAATATTATAATATTATCTTCTTTCAATCTTTCAATGCTTAAAAGTAATTTATGATATAATCTTCTTCTGTGTATATGATATACAAATAGTATTTCAATTATGTTATAATTACAAAAAATATCAAATCATGTACTATTAATGATGCGTAATCTACAAAATGATAAATTGAGAACGCACAATAGGTCAAAAAGGGACATTATTCTCTTCGCTTTTTATTAAGGGATGAAAGCGTCTCTTAACAACTAAAGCTTGGGGTGTTAATCTGGTTCGGTTTAATCAGTTTTAATTTTTCAATCAAACTGAGATAGTTCGAATTAAACAGTTTGGTCTTTTTAGGTTAAATGAATCGGTTCGGTTCATTTTCTAAAACCGATTCAATTTATTCGGTTTGGTTTGGTTTATTTTTTTTAAGCCGGTTAGATTGAACTTTTTTAACTCCATCCTTCGCCAAACTAAACTTTTAAAAAAGTTCGACATAATGCATATACTTGGTTCCGTTTAAAACCGGTTAGATAGAATCAAACAAAAATTTAATTTCATTCTAAAAAAAATTCAAAAAAGTTAATAGAAAATCTTTATTTTTATGACTCAGCTTCTTATTTCGGTTCAACCAAATAAAATGAAATATAGTTTGGTTTCAATTTGGTTAAAAACTTTATTTTAATCGGTTCGGTAGTATTTTTTTAAAAACCTAATTAAATTTTAATTTGTACATTTTATTTCGATTTTAACATGACCGAACCGATTAACACCTTTAACTAAAGCAATGAAGAAAACAATTTTCTATTTTTTCTCAAACATTTTAATAAAAAGAACATCAAATTAGGAATGGATACAAAAATATATATATTTCTCGAAATACGATGCACAACGAAAGGTTCCCTTCCTAAAATATGACGACTGTCTATTATTTATTAACCACTAACCTTGATTTTCTCAACTCTCCATTTCCTACAGAGTAAATATTTTAACAGAGTAATTTTGACTTCATACAGCGCACGGGCTCATAGAATCAAAACAGAACTATATGGTCTGTGTACTGTATGAAGTGAAAACTGCTCTGTTAAAATCTTTACCAATGAATAATTTAATAGCCGTCTGTTGGTGTACAGGAAACCATGTCTATTTATTTTAGATTCCCTTCGTCTCTTTACCACCAAAAGATCACACAGTCACCGATGGGAGACCAACCTTATGGCCCCACCAATGTCTCTTATTCTCCTCTCCAGTTTAATATAACCGGATATATCCAGTTTTAACTTATTTACAGAGAAAATTTTACTTCATGTAGCACACGAGCTAATACAGCGCTGTTTCTGTTCTATGTTCGTACACTGCATGAAATAAAAAATAATCTGTCACTCTCTTTCATACTGTCATCATTATCTGCTCTGTCATTATATTTACAGAGGTTATTTTACTTCATGCAGTGCATAAGTCATAGCACAGCTGTTGTAGTTCTATTGTTCGTACACTGTATGAATGAAAAATACTCTGTTATTATCTTTACGCCTACTCTCACTTCGAACCTTCTCCGAGTGTTTCCACCTTTATATGATTTTTTTTCTTTTTTGATTTGCTCTGTCTTAAAAGTAAAGTATCTCTCGCTTCCTTATTCTCTCTCTTAACATACATCACCTTCCATTAATTCTATCTAGAGACTGCTACAGCATTAATTCAACAATGGCCAAGGAGAAGGAGAAGGAGACGAAAGAGAAGAGCTTGTTTGTGGGTCTCGCATGGAGTTGTGGTGACATGAAACTTCTCCTCACGTCTCTCTTCTTCCTCTGTTCTCTTGCAACTATTATCCAGTTCCACCCTTCTCTATCATCCGGGCCCCACACCACCTCTCTCCTCTCTTGCCTCGTACCAACTGTACCAGTACCAGAAACCCCTGCCAACTTGTCATCTACTGATTCTACTCCAGTTATAGTTGCTCCACACCCAATGAAGAAAGAGGAGAAAATGGGTATGGACTCTGTTATCAAAAGATCCTTTAACCCGGTAGGTTCCGCTGCGTACCTGTTTATCCAAATGAGCGCTTACCGGGGCGGATTAAACACATTTGCAGTTATCGGGCTTGCGTCGAAACCGCTACATGTGTTTGCAAAGCCCCAATTCAAGTGTGAATGGGTTGACAATGCTGATACTGGTAACGGGTCCTCGGTTTATGCTAACGGGTACAAAATCTTGCCCGATTGGGGGTACGGAAGGGTTTACACAGCGGTGGTGGTGAATTGCACATTTGACAAACCGGTCGGGGTTAACGGGTCGGGCGGTAAACTGATTGTGCATGCTAGCACCAATGGTGGTGGAGATAGAGAAATGGATTCAGTTGAGAGCTTTGTAGCTATTGAAGAAGAACCCGGTAGTGTTAACGGGTCTATTTTTACCGCACTGCCCGATTACGACTATCTGTATTGCGGTTCACCCCTGTATGGAAATCTCAGCCCACAGAGAGTCAGGTAATTTCATTTTTCATTTCTGTGATCAATTTAAAATTCCAAATTGTTAAGGGTTGAGATGGGCCAATGTACATCGCGAATTAAAGCTCATGTTTTAATTCGAATTCATATTTTGCGATTTTAAGGTTCAAATAGTCGATCTGAACCGCTGTGGCGACAAAATTTTATAATATTTAGGAAATTTTTACTATTGTATTACTTAGATACAAAATTGGTCCAGAATTTTCTGAAAAAAAGAAAGATATTTTGTATCTATCTAAAAAAAGTAATATTTTTTCAAAAAATATAAAATTTAGTCTCCAAACACTGAAACACATTTTTAATTTAATTTAAAAAGGGTTACCTTTTTTTCTATTTCCATTGTAATCTGGAATAAAAGGCATTAGTTAATGAGTAGAATCTCACCATATATATTCCAAAAGTTTTGAATCCAATGAATCACAGTTGCTTCTTAATTAATAGATTTGTTCACTTTTTCTGTTACTCCAACCTATATACCAGAATAGTTACCAGAAAGAAACGGCCATGTTTTATTATTTAGTAAGATTATAAGATAAAACAGTACATAACAAAAATTAATTACAGAAATTAACAACGGTTTAAAAATTGATTAGGAACATGTCTAATAATTAATTTTTCTTTTATGTTCACTCAATAGGGAGTGGATTGTGTACCATGTGAAACTCTTTGGAAGGCGGGCCCACTTTGTCATATATGATGCTGGTGGGGTCCACCCGGCAGTGATGGATGTGTTGCGGCCGTGGATTGAAATCGGGGCCGTGACTCTGCATGATGTACGTGACCAAGAACGCTTTGATGGGTATGCAAATTTTGTTGTTATAAGTAGAAAAATGAATCATTTGTACTCGAAAACCGACCAATTAGAGATTGACAATTTTGTTAAAACAAACTACATTTTTTTATTTTTTAATGAAGGATAAAATGAATATTTTATAATTTTAAAATTAGTTTTAGTAAAATTTACAATAAAATGGTGAAATTGGTGAGTTTCTGAAATTAAAAGGGTAAATATGATATTATGAAATTTAGAGGGAGAAATACGTACTTTTGAAGTTTTTAAGGGGTATACTGCTTTTTGTTACCAGTACTTTGATTTCTTAGAGTTTAGTATATCATATTCTTCCATATATCTCAGAATGTATTTCTCAAAACTAAAGGTATATATATAAATATATCCCTTTCAGGTACTACCACAACCAGTTTCTGGTAGTGAACGACTGTTTGCACCGGTACCGATTCAACACGAAATGGATGTTCTTCTTCGATGTGGATGAATTTGTGTACTTGGAACCCGGTTTGATGGTTGATTCGTTGATGAAGGAACTCGAGGGGTACACACAATTCACAATCGAACAGATGCCGATGTCTAATAAAATTTGCCGAGCCGATGATAAAGGAAAATCATGGAGGTATATGTGCTAATTAATTTCCCCCTTGTTATGATTTTATGTTCTCTGTATGACAAAAAGTATACAGTGACAAAAGGTATACATATTACTTTGATGAAAAGTATAATAATGGAACATAAAAGATATAAAGAGTGAGTAGACTAGATTTAATGATGACTAAAAGAAAAAGGTACACAAAGTAGAACAAAGGCATTCATGATAGTTAATAGCATGAAAAAGGTATATATTGTGGAGCATTGAATATATTGGAAGGTTAAAGGTTGTATATAATATAAATAATGGATGAGATATCTCGGAATAAACGAGCCCGGATCCTATGAAGTAACTCAAATTTTGAGTTTAGATCCGGATCAATCTGGTCTGTGATGGAATGCACAGGTCCCTTTAATATTTGTGCTAAATAGATCCGGCGGTTCGAATCTAATGCAAATTTTGAGTTAGTTTAGTTGATATGAATTGGGAATAAACTTGGTGGTTGGAAGGTTTGGCAGTGCCAATAATGGTGGATTTGAGAATATTTTTTCCTTGTTGGAATTAGTGGAATTTTTTTTGGATACAAGTGCAATTATGTGCATGGAAAAGACAATATAAGAGGTCCACCTATAGCTGTCTTATTAAATTTTAAAATATTTCTATGCCCATTCATATGCTTAGTTGTTCATATCCAAATTTCTCTCCCAATCATTTCCCATTTTCTTGCATTATTTTAATAACAGGATAGAATTCTTGGGACCCAATTTAAAAATAAATTAGTTTGCAGAAATATATTTGTTCAATATGTGTCATATAATATTAATCAGAAAGCTATATGATCAACAACTATAACAAATATCCAAAAATAAACAAAAATCAACAGTACATGTCTTTTTCCAAATAGGGTTTGATTTTTGGTAGTCAAATTTGAACAAATAACAAGAAGAGTTTGTTTGTTTTGGAAGGGATTTCATCAAAAGGAATCTTTTTTAAAACTTATCTAACCTGACATACATTATTTTAAAGCGTTGAGAAATACAACCTGTTACAGTTTTATTAGTATCTGGTGAAGGCACTTCTACCTAGTACTTTTATATTAGTCATCACATGAATGATATATAATAATACTGCAATCTAGTATAGTTACTGTTTTTTTTTTGTATTAAAGCCATGTATGGCATTGCATGTGGCATCATGTCATGACCAGTTGTATTTGTACCACTATAAAATACCAAAAATAGACCCTCTTCACTTTTCTTTTTCTTTAGATATTAACTTTTGTAGATTATGACATGATATGTCATGCTTTCATAATTAGTGATAGTGCCATTGTAGAATAGTTTGCTTTAAGCATGTGATGCCCACTATCATACAATCTTACATCTTTTTTTTTTTTTTTTTTTTTTTGCTATTCTATGCAGGATGTGGGGCTTTGAGAAACTAGTTTACAAGGATGTAAAGAGAGGGATCCGTCGTGACCGCAAGTACGCGATCCAACCGCGCAATGCATTTGCTACTGGGGTACACATGTCACAAAATATAGCCGGTAAAAGCTTGCACAAGACAGAGGGTAGGATCAAGTACTTCCATTACCACGGTACAATTGCAAATCGAAGAGAACCGTGCACTGAGTTCAGTAACACGACTGAGTTGACATATGATCGAACACCTTACGTGCTTGATGAGACGCTAAGGCGGTTCGCTGGTTCGATCAAACGGTTTGAGCTCAAAACCATTGGTGACCGATTGGTGCACACTAGACAATAGTGATTTGATTTGATCTAACAAATTGCGTTTAGGAGTGATTTATTGATTCTTTTTTCTCTATTAGTTTTGCAACTCTTTTTATAAGATATAAGTGTGATTACACAAATCATTTTTGTCTTAAGTTAAGATATACAACACTTTCTAAACTTTATGTGTATATATTTTTACTGAAATCTTCACTTAGCTCATTCTCTTATATACTCTTTTAAGTTTGCTTTGTATAATATTTAGCATTAAGAGTCTCTAAATATGCATTTATTGATAACAATAACATCCATGTAAATACATGATTCAAGTAAAGCAAGCAATTTAATTGTTGCGTTACACAGGATTAAATTGCAGCAGTAGAGAATTAATGATAGATTCATGCATAATTCAAGCACCCTTTTTTTGAAGCATTTATTATGTGTGTCGGTGAAAGAGATTGATAATTGATGTGGGAAATTAAAATTAGAGGGGACCTCATCAATCATCATCATTTGTTTTGTATCTTTTCATCCTTCCAAAACTTGAAGAAGAGTTGAGATCTTGTGGCAACAAATATTCCATCATGTATTGCTTCACTTAAAATATGAAATATATTATCTATGTTTTAAAAAATAAAAATATTTTTTAATGTAATTTTTGGTTAAGATGACTGTGTCACCTTAGACTGATTTGTATTAATACAGTATCAGCTACAAATGAAATTAATATTATCAAACATCAAACTAAATTTGATCTGATGGCCATCATAAATCTCCATTGGATGGAGTTCAGATCTCCTAAAGCAACTCAATTTTTGAGTTTAGATCCGGACCATCAGATTTGAATCGAGCCGTCAGACTAAAAAGGCCCTGTGCACTCCACCTCAGGCCAAATTCGAATTGGACGGTGCGGATCTAAACTCAAAAATCGAGTTACTTTTAAGGGATCCAGACCCCATTGGATGAGGGTTGTTGTTTCAATAATAATAATAATAAAAAAAACAACAATTGGAAATCATAATTATAATACTAATGATCTATTGAGATGTCAAGATAAGTGAACTACAGGAATGCAACCAAATCTAAATAAATTTATAACCTGAGATAAACCAGAGCCAATTGAACCTGACCCGAGTCACTTAACACAGAACCGAGTCAATTCACAACATACTGGATAAAAGTTTATGCTAATAAGACTAACATACAAAGTCATATTACAACTAATATAGAGTGTACTCTAAATAGCCACTAGCAAAATAATAACTTCAAATAAAAACTGATTTTTGTCAGATTTTTAAGTTCATAGAAAAAAAGAACGGGTAAAATTTCTACCAAATACCACATACTGCATTCTATACCTGGACAAATAGGTATACCAATTGGCTTTTGTACCATCAATCAAAGCATATATGGATCGTTTTATCATTTGATCCGGTATCTCATTCTTGACCTCAATTATCTCCAGGTTTTTGCATGAAGATATTGCAAACCTAGATGAGGCATCCGTTGACTCACTTGTGCTAGCTCCTCTTTCATCATGAAACAACTATAATTGATGAAAACCAAAACTTTTATTTATCATGCAATTGAAAAGACCAAGGTTAAAAAAAATTACTATGCAATTGAAAATTACATATTCTTCTCGTTCTTGTTCCAATAATGTAAGTTTCTTCAAATTTGGTGAATTCTTTAAGATCCAAGTGACCATTTGGAAACAAGAAGACTCACCAAAACCGACAGTCACATTCTTGAGTGGCAATTCCTATATTTAAACAATATAAACACATGGTAAAAAAAGATTTTAATTGTAAATACAGATTTAACATTCTTGAACATTTATTTAGTTATTTATTTATGCATTCACTTATAGTCTTCCTAATTCGCAGTTGAATCATTATAATAAATAAAGACCACTTGGTGGTCTACCATTTATAATAACATAACTTGTACACTCTTTCTAACATGCAAAGATCTATAGAAATCAGGAGTATTTCAAAATGAGAGTATGTATATATATATATATATATATATATATATATATATATATATATATATATATATAGGACCGGGCTACGGTGCTACGCGTAGCTAAGAGCCCCTCCGTGCTACGGCTCAAAATTTGTGTTTTCAAAATTCTAATGGTCGATCCGAACCGTTAGATGTGTTCTACATATTGAAATGTGCTTGGAGACCAAATTTTACATTTTTTGGAATTTTTTTACTATTTATTAAGCCACTTTGAAAATCGCTGATCCAACGGTTTCACTGTTTGGTTAAGCCACCGTTGGATCAGTGATTTTCAAAGTGGCTTAATAAATAGTAAAAAAAATCCAAAAAATATAAAATTTGGTCTCCAAGTATATTTCAATATGTAGAACATATCTAACGGTTTGGATCAACCGTTAGGATTTTGAAAATTCAAATTTTGAGCCGTAGCACGGAGGTCTCTTAGCTACGCGTAGCATATTAGCAATTTCCTATATATATATATATATATATATATATATATATATATATATATATATATATATATATATATATATATACACCTTCTGCCAATTGCATTTGACATGTAACTCCAGAAGTTGAACATTTGTAAGAAAAGAAAACATAGCAGTCATCCCTGCCAAACATTTGGTCACGACTCACTAAACATGCAAATGTTAGAGATGACATGTTCAGAGTTGTTTCACATAATAACAATAATTCACCATCATAGAAAAATGAAAGAAGATTAGGAGCACTAATAAGCAGCTTGCATTGATAACTAGGGTTTTTATGTACAATAGCAAGATGCTTTAGCATCCATGAGCAATTACACAATCTCTCCGAATACACTTATCAAGACGAAGATATTCCAGGATGGGGGATCCAGAAAGAAGGTTTTTTAGATGAACAGATTCCAGTGACCCCTGAGAAATTATTAGTTTCTTAAGCTTAGGAAGAGTTAATATCCCAGATTCAGATTCTCTGTTCCAACGCAGATAGATGTGGAGTTCCTCTAAAAATGTGTAGGGGGAGAAGCAACATGGCAAGCAATAGTCAAGTTTAAGAACTCGAGTTTTATGCTTGACAGCATAATGGATCCAGTCCCTTATATGCTCTTTATAACCTCTCCGAGGACTTGCGCTTGCGCAATACCATGTTCAAATCCAAGGACTTGCGCTTGCGCAATACCATGTTCACAAACTGTACAAACCTCTCCGAACAGAAATTGTCTCGTGCATACACTGAGCATACAAACTCTTTATAACTCTCCAACCACTCTTCTTTTATATCATCTACTATTTCACCAAATAGTTGCCAACAATAAAAGGAATCAGGATTCAAGCTGAGAGAGGGTAAAAACATCCAGAGGTGTTCCCACCGCTTCGACAGCAAGCACGTCTGCACTGCCTCCTTGGCCTTCAACGACCCCAAGATGTGATGAAGTATTGAGTCCGGCAACCTGCTTATGAAATCACAATCTCTTCCACTTTTGTCATTAGCCCTCTCCATGACAATAGTAGTTATTAAGTAGCTCACAGAGGCATTCCCTCAAACACCTTCCATTCACCTTCATTTGCTAATAAACCTAAACATCACCCAAACACACATAGATAAATTAGAAAATGACAAACAAAAAAAGAGATTCTACAAAAAGGGCATTTACTTTTTTTCTTTTACCAGTACCAAGCACTTGTATTCTCTCTAAATAAAAAGCAGCAATTACACAAGGTCAAAATTACACTTATCACAAGCATCCCAGATAGAGAAACTTAATTTAAAGAGAAATATTCAAAGTAGAAAAAACTGGTACGGGCCCTTCCAGTTGCGGAAGCAATTGCGATTCCTCCACCCCTTTGGCATAATCTGCAGCACAATTTTTTTGTTTTTTTGTTTTACTGCCCCCCTCCATAGCTCCTGTCCGAATAAGTATCTCTGGAGATATATCTTCAATCCTCCTGATTGAAAACGAGAAATATCTCTCCTCCTTGAGCAACGGCATTGTCGAGGAAAGAGATGAGGTGCTGTTGATCGGGAAAGGGCTGGGGAGCAGAGAGGTGGCTGTCCAAGTTGTACCAGACACCACGTATTTTCTTCAAAGTGAGCCAGTGCCTGGAGGTCCAGAATCCCCTGAGGCGGGAGATGGTGGTATTGAGCATGATGCCCATGAGATCAGGGGAGGTCAGGTCGATGGAGGCAGCTGGGGTACGGCGGTCGTGCCAGAGCACCTTTTTCTTTGGGGGGCCATCGAGGGCGGCCATGAGGACATTAACGTCGTAGTTGCCGCTGAGGACGTTGTAGTGGGGCGTGAATAGGGAAGGCATAATCCGTCTCTGCCTTTGTGGATCCTCCAAGAAGAGGTGCTCTGCGAGGGCGTTGAGTCGAGGTCGGGTGAAGGCATCCTTTTGCTGGAACAGATTGTTCAGTGCATGCAACAGGCACAGCTGCAATCTCTGCCTCTCGTGGTACACCAAACTACCACCCGCATCCGCATCCAACTCGGACATTACAATTCTATTCCCCCCTCCCTCCCTATTGTTTGTGCAGTTTGTTGCTTAAAATTAAGACCCTGTACCAAATCAAAAGGTATAGTGATCCGTGGTTGCTACCATGCGATTTTCCCAAACCGACTAATTAGGTGCGTTTTGGTTTTGGATTTGGATGAAAGAATGCTTGATCGAAAGAGACTTACCGTTTAGTTATGCCGATTACTCCTTCCTTCTTTCTAATTTGTTTGCTTGATCGATTCTTCAGATAGTTACCTGAAAGAAACTGGGTAATCACAGCAAGTCAGAGAAGGACAGTGTCATCAGACACTGAAACAACTAAAATCAAAAGAAATAAAGTCAGATTACATCAAGCAGTGCCAAGATGAACAGATTACTCAAAAGAATCGTGTAAACAGTAGGAGCAGCTGAATGGGGAAAAATCGCAGAATTAAAACTCACCTGTACGAAGTAAAGAGACTTTTGGCCATGGATTGGAACATCTCCGCTTGAGAAATCAAGTGGCGAAGAAGTGAACTGCGATTCAGATATTGGATTTAGATTTAGAAGAAAAAAAAAGGTTTAAATTTCTAGGCGACAAGACAAACATTCCTTGAATTCGGATCCCCTCAAGTAATCCATAGTATGAGTTTATATCCAAACCGTCCGATCAGAATTGGAATGAATATTAAAGCGATGGGTTCTGATCGTACGGTCCAGATCCAACTTTAATTTTGAGTTGCTTCATCCGTTTGGTTTCACCAACTTCACATCACATGCGCTGCCTTCTTGGCCCAATAAAGGCCCAAAAAGGAAGTAAATTCCGCTTCTATTGATTAGCAGTGACAAAAATATGGAAGTGTATATATATATATTATAATATAATAAATTAGGATGGGTTAATTGTAGTGATTATTTATACATGAACTTGGGCTGTAAGAATGGTATCAATGACATTGTCAATACCAAGCCCATGCACTTTTTATTTTAATTTTAAAAAATACTAATTAAGGCATATTGCTTATTAAAATTACTGGTACAAAACAAGTTGAATATACCGTTTCAATTTTCACAGTGCTTCTTAAAAGTCTTATTAGAATTACTGGTACCGCACTCAGTCCAATGAACTGAGATTAACTCCCAACTGAGTGATAAAAATTCAGTACCAGTTTAGACGTAGGGTGTCTGATTTTTAGATTCATGCCACAATAAAAGAATGATCTAGATTTAATAACTGAACATACGAGATTTAATAATTGAACGTCCGGTACCGGGTCATTTGAATTCAATAGGTTCTTGGTTATAAATTTTACATGCACAATTAGTTACACATATTTACACAAATTTAAGTAGCTGATCATTGAAAATGCAAATTTTGTTAAATGGTTAATCAAGAAATGTACAGAAATTGAGCACCAGGACCATTAAAATTTTCATTTCAAATAATTTCTGCCAAAACAATATAATTTTATAAATATAGCTTTGCATACTTTATATGAAATCAATTTTTCTGGTACTGATGCCAATATATTCATATTGAGAATCAAAACCGTCTCCCTCTTATGATAAGAGTGCAGTTTAATTAGTACCAGAAAAATTGATTTCATATTATACTAATTATAATACTGGTTTCATATAGAGTTGCCTGTAGCTAGCAAATTAGTTCATGATGCAAAACCAAATTGAATCAAATCCTGACAGACATAAACCGATCAATTAATAGAAAATCATACATCTGAAAAAATTAGTTGGTACATCAAAACATGTACAAATTCACACCAAACATAAACAGTACTATATACACATCACAATTAAGGCTAACTTATAAAGCCATATTACGATTAATATAATGTTAAGGAATAAAAAAACACATAAGAACCCCAAATTAAACTCTATCGTCTTTTGAACTTGGACAATTGGATCTTCAGATTTTCCAATTCATTTGTATCATCCATCAAAGTGTCCATCATTTGTTGTACCATCTTGTTATATTTGTAGCACTTAATCTCAACTATCTCAAGCTTTTTGCACGGAGATATTTTAATTGTAGATGAGGCATTAGTTGGGTCATTTATTCTAGCTTCATTTTCATAACAAAACTGCAACAATAAAAAATGAGATATTTACTAGCTAAACTATGTAAGTGAAAAGACTAAGGTTAAAAATTTAGTAATAATGGAAAAAAGAATTACACATTCGATCTTCTTCTTGATGTCGTATTGTAAGCTTCTTCAAGTTTGGCGAACTCTTTAGAATCCAAGTTACAATTTGGCAACAAGCAAACATACAAACAACAACAGTCATATTCTTGAGTTTCGGAAATATTGGCAATTCGAACGGCAAAACAGCTGCTAATGATTCCTAATGAAAAAAAAATATAAACACAGTCAGAACAAAGTCAAACATATTGAAATAACTTCAAATTAGCACTATTTGCAGAATGAGAATGTGAGATGTATACCTCGTGCCAATTGCAATTGAAATGTAATTCCAGAAGTTCAACATTTGTAAGGAAACGAAGGCAAGTAGCCATCCCCTCTAAGCATTTGATCATTGAAGAATCACGACTCATTAAACATGCAAACGTTAGAGATGGCATGTTTAGAGTTGTTTTATATGGTAATGATAGTTCACCCTCATAGAAAAGTGAAAGAAGATTAGGAGCACTAATAAATAGTTGGACTTCTTCGAGTTTTTCATTTTTCATACAATCAACAATAGCTAAATGCTTTAGACATTCATGAACAATTACAATTTCACTACATAAAAAACATCTTTCTAGCCGAAGAAATTCCATTATCGTGCATCCAGAAAGAAGGTTCTTCATATAATTATAGTTAAGATACGCATAACAAATGCTTAGTTTCCTGAGGTTAGGAAGATTTACTATTTGGGCAAATGAATCTATAGAAATATAATGGAGGTACAGTTCCTCTAATGATGTGCAAGTGTAGATACACCACGGCCCGGAACCAACAAGCGAAAGATGGAGAAATCGAGGGTTATGGTTCACGGCATAATGGATCCAGTCCAATTCAAACCCTATATCCCTTGAGTAGAGTCGATGACAAGACAAATGAAGCACATCCAAATCCAAGGGCTTACGCCTCAGCAGCAAAGTGTTCACAAATTTTACAAAACTCTCAGAAACAACTTTTGGGTCTTCTATCTCATCATTATAAAGCTCGAAATTGAGAGAGGGTAAAGAGGTCCAAAGGTGCTCCCACCTCTTTGACAACACACATGTCTGGACTGCCTCCTTACTATTGAGTAGCCCCAAAATGTGGTGAAGTATTGGGTCGGGCAATGTGCTTATAAAGTCATAGTCTTCTCTGTTTGAGATATTAGCACTCTCCATGCATTATGTTATTTAATTAGTAGTTCGAATAGGCATTCACTCGAACACCTTTCACTTGCTAAAACAAACAAAGGCACAATAAGTGAGCTTGTTTTTAACTAAGCCAAGATTTTACAAGAAGGTATTTACTGGAACAAAATGCACATAATTAAGATATAACTGAGATTTAACAGTTCTGGTACATTAATTGGTAGACCGACTTAACTCAGACAGGTCAACATAATTGGTACACCGAACAACAGAACTTTGAACTTTGGACTACCTATTTATTGGCAACGTAGGCAGGCAGAACATTTTTAGTATCAAAGAACTAACAAAAATAAACAAACAAACCAGTATTTATTTAAAATGCTGAAATGGGATATTATTTAATTCCTAAAAAGAAATTCTTGCAAACTGTAAACTCTGCCCATCATAGCGTAGGCCAGTATTTAGGTTATATGTGTGTATATTTACCATTCAAAAGCATAACGCAATCCAGTTTTAAATAAATAAATAATTTATTTTTAGTTCCTGGACAGCCTAAAAGAGATCCAAACACAATTTAACTAAAATTCCTTATTTCTTTAAATTTCTTAAGAATCTAAGAGCCCAACAGATTAAAATGTTTATATAAAATCAGCAAACTGAAAACCCACTGTTTTAGTCTTTCACACTTGAACTCTTCAGTTTTGACCCTCTGACATTGTACTATAACAAAAATTCACAAACAAACACTCATATTTTGACATAATAAGAACTAAGGTTCAAACGACACACACACAATTCATTCCAGAAGCAAAACAGAAAAGGGGGTACCATTGTTTTTGGGCAAAGTAACAATTCATTTCCCATTTTCCATTTTAAGTTGCATGATTCATAACAGCCTACCGAGTCAATAAATTTAGATTAACATAGGTAGTATGAAATGAATCTCTTAGTAAGCTCTCTTATAGGTTTCATAATTTACCCAAAAACCCGATTAAACTCAAGTCCAATACTATTAGTAAGCTCTCTTAGTAAGCTCTTCTTATAAGAATTTGTTTAAATTAGCCAAATTTCTACAAGGAAAATGCACAAATAGTATACCATTGCAATATATAAAATCAAAAGAAATAAGAAGCTAAAGTATACATCACAATCGTAAACTCTAAGAAATACCTACAAGGGGAGAAAACGCCAAATTAAAAAACTGATCTGGAGTAGGGCTGCACAAAATATTCGGAGTTCGTAATTCGATTCGAGTTTGATTCGAAAAATCGAAAAATTCGATTGAAATTAGATGTTGAAATTAATTCAAACCAGTTCGATTCGAACTGGACGACAATTGACCTGTGCGGTTCGTTCGATTAGATTCGTGAGTTCGATGCTATTTTAGTTTTTCGCTTTGTGAACCGTATTATTTGAGCTTTGAGATCCGTGGACGGTGAAAAGCATTTGCAACTATTGAGAATTCAAAGTCACGTAAGTTTGAGATATCTCGAGAATGTGTTGTGTGTTTGCCGGTTAAGTTATAAGGGTGAAAGAAGAAACGACAAATGAATTGATTCTCTGAGTTTAAATCTATCTCTTCATTTAGAATACACGAATCTCAAAATATTTAATTTTTATACCCATCTTTAGACAGATGAATGGATGGATTTAGACAGGGTCATTTGATTCTAAAAAAACAGCAGATTTATATCTGTTTCACAAACTTTCTTCCTCTCCGTAAGCGCCGCGCTTCTCACCTCCATTTTTAGGGTTTTCAAACTTCGAATTAACCGACAAATAGAAATATAGTGAGAGATGGAGAGAATTAGTCTAAGACGATGGAGTCTCGCGTCGCGTTGGCTCCAACTTGGCTGCCACGAATGGACCTTGGTTCGCAGAGCACTCCCCCTTTCCCCCCCCCCCCCCCCCCCCCCCCCCCTCTTTTTTTCTCCCCCCCCTAGTTTCTTCGCCATCGACTAGTTCACGACGAATCAAACTACCCACATGTTCACCTTCGTTTCGAACCTTCATTCGATCTTCCGAACTCGAATTCGAACTTGCCTTCTCTTCCCCAATCTGGAGGAAGTGGCGATAAACCTTTTTGGGGTTTTAGAAGGAAGAAGATGACAAGGGAAACCTTTCTGATACTGGCCCAAAAAAGGCATCCTGATACTGGCCCAAGAAAGGCCCAAGAAAGAAAGAAAGAAAGACACATATATCCGATGCAAATATTTATGTCATTTCAAATGAAGTAGGGTAATATTACTACAATTAAAATATCGTACATTGGTATACTACATTAGCATTAGCTAAGTATTATTATAAATAAAATTAGACTAACTCAAACTTAGAATTAACTCGAGCTCTACAATTACTCAATAATTAGCCTTTTGTATTTATTTTCAGCTTTTCATATTAATTTAAAAAACTTTTAATATGTAAAAAAATAATGACCATTTTTTTCTAGATAAATGTTTTTTTTAACTAACAATGTATTACAACAAACATGAAAACTTGTAAATTTATTTCAAACAAAGTGAGGATTTTGTATCCTCTGCAGTACTTGCAGAGCGCGGCTAACCTCCACGGCTCCACCACGATCTGTATTGTCCGGTCGGAAGGTGATTAGAGTATGTTATTTTAATTCATGACTTAAATTATTAAATTTGAACTTTATTTTCTTAAAAACTTATTTAACTTTTAATTCAATAACATATTTTACAAGTTACATAAAATCTTCATATTACATTTCCAGAAAATTACAAAATAAATATAAGAAACTATAAGAAACTTAAAAAAAATACAATAATTTAACATCATATAAATTCTACTTGAAAGACTATATATAGAAACTTGTTCAGATATTGGTCCATTTGGAGAGAATGAATTGCTTAATTTGCAATGTGGGCCCACAATTTATAACTTAATCTCCAGTTAACTAATTATAAAATTTTCTTTATTTACAAACATGCATGGTACCATCAATTCAGCCGGCATATCTATCTCCTTTATAATTAACAAAATACACCACCCCCAAATCTCTCTTCCGATCATTAATCATTAATCATTAATCGCAAAGGTACTGCTTGCAATAGGCAACGAATCCAATTTTTGACCATCTAATAACAACTATGTCCTACCACTTTTCAGTAGAAATTAATGAGAGCTTTTCCAATTGTTATTGATTATTGGCTATTACAAATGTTAATTGATTTCTTCTTCTTATATGATTTTCAGATTTCAAGTGAGAGAGTTAAGTAAGGTTTCGAAAATTGCCCAATTATCAACATGATGCAAAATCACACTAGCTATGTGAACATGGATCCAGAGTTCCAGGCGCTGCGAATCAGTATTGAAGACAGAATGTCAGTCTTTTTTTTTTTTTCCTTTTTAATGCAACTACACTAGTATTATATAAATCCGTTTTCTTGAATGCAAAGTAGTGTGTGTTACCTTATGAGCAGCAGGGCTTGGAAAATCGGCCGAGTCCAAATGGTATCGGTCTGGTCCGAACTGATATTCACCTGAGTTTCCCGTCTGAGGGAGTTTTGGTCCGAGTCACTCGAGTTTTGGTTCGAGTTGGCATGTAGCCTATTTGATGTACTACACTAGTAGGTTTTGAAATAACATAAGAGCTTCTGTCAGTTCCTCAAAAAAGAAAAAGAAAAAAAAAATTAGAAACATAAGAGAACAATGATGAAATTAACAGATGTTTACTTCATAAAAAAAGACATAAACTGTGGATTGATTTTGACGAATTTTTTTTTAATTTAGTACAAAACAAGCTTCTGCCAAATAATTTCAAATTTCTGATTCAATTCGACTAATTTCAACTGATTTATCCGATTCCGATTATTTTGTGTTTAGTTGATTGTGATTTTTGATAGATAATTAGGTGATGTAGTGAACTAATCTGTCTCATTAACATACAAGTGGATTTATGTTTGAGTTGTATATGTACTTCAAATTATTGTTACCGAAGCTTTCTTATTCATTACTACCAAAATTTAATTCGTTTTTATCTTCTTCTTTCTTTTTTTAAAAAAAAAAAAATACAGATGCAAATGGTTAGAGAGTAAACTAACTAATTCATCAAGTAATTTGAAGCAGAGATTGCCTGATATTGCGAAGAAGCTTGAAGAGTTTATGTTCAAAGAATCCCTTAACAAAGTAAATAAATCTCTTTAGCCTACCCCCCCCCCCCAACTCCACAACCCACCCACACACACACACACACACACAAAGTGCCATCTTGTGAGCAGGAAGACAATTGAAAATTGATCATGTTGTTCATTTATTTATGCTTTGTTTTGTGAGCAGGATGACTATATAAGCAAATTTCAGAGTGGAATTGAGAGTCCGATAAGAAATACGCTGAATCAAATGAAGCAAAACCGAGTCCGGCAGCAGCAGTTGCTTGTTAATAGCATGCAACAACTGATGATAGCTGCTGATTCAACAAGCAATCCAACAAACAACTGACATAAAGCATCATAGCTGATTCCAACTGCATGCCAGCCTATTACTTATTGGGTTATGTTGACATGTATTTAGATAAACATGACTTTGTATGAAAGATGCATGCATGGTATGACATCAATTATATCTTACATAAACATGTGCTAAAGCTTGTATTTGAATAACTAAGATAACTGCACGTTTTGGAAAATAGATTAATTGTTTCATATCAAATTTGGTATGTGTATTGCTCCAGTGCCATAGACATAGCAATTAGAACCTCCAAAATGTGACAAAACTAATACTTTTAGGGGGCAAAATGCAAAATCTGACAACTCTGAGAATTTGAAATTCCACTGAATTTATTATAGTTGAACTATGAATCATAATCCCTAAATCTGAAAAAGGAAAACAATCAACTGGAAACCAGCGAATAAAAAATTAAATAGAAAAATCCTGAGCATTCCACAATAAAAAAATATTCAACAGTCAAACAGAGATGAACCAGCGACAAACCTATCTTAGATAATTCAACTAGAATTAAATTAAATCGATAACAAAATCAAGCATCAATCGATGCGAAATAGATTCACTGGAAACCAGTGACAGCTAATCAGGCCTTTTGGAAAACCAGCTAAGTGGAAACAGTGCATCATGTGATGAGCTGCTACAGCCTACAAGCACCCTCAACTGTAATTTTGTGTATAAAAAACAATGATTTCATTTCGGAGTTGAAAACAACAATACATAGCAACTAAACTGCAGCAGCTGTGATTCATCTGGACAGTTGAGATTCACATAACAATTGAGATCAATAATCTATTGGTACTTAAATTCAACTTCATTTGCTAATGAACAAAACCTTGTTGGTTTGAAGAGAAAAGTTCTGCAAGAACAAACATAGAGCTGTTTACAAGTTATCTCAGCAGAATGTTACTGGCACCTAAGGAAGGCGCATCAGCTTGAGAAAATAACTACTGAAAAAAATTGGCAAAATCATAAAAGTAAACGCACAAGTTGTTTTAAAAATAAGATAAATTAAGAGACCACATGCATATCATGAACTTTTGAGTTTTTTGGGAACTGATGACCTAAATGCTGCACAGCACACAAGCTCAAACTAATTTAGATTTGGCAAGAATCTCTAGTTTAGAAAAAAAAAACAAAAAAAATTAAACACTTCATATCAGAAAGTACATTCTCCATTCTCCACTGTTATACTGAAATCCAATGCAATTCAAACTGTTGCTTGGCCATTTGTTGTCTACCAAACAATAGTATTCTACCAATACTGGTAGTAACAACAACCATAAAAATGAAGTACCAAGTGTTCTGAGTTGATAATTAGTAAGCTTTTACTGAGCAACCCAAAAGGAAAAGGGGGAAAGGTAAGAGAAATACTGTCATTTTAAAATTTTATTAATATTAATCTTTATTTTTATTTTTAAGTGATAAAATTAAGAAATGGGGATATTAATATAATAAGTGAGTTTGGATGGAAAAATAACTAAATTTAAAATTTTAATGGGCAAATATATAATCCAAATTAATCTATAACCTGAGATAACACAGAGCCAATTGAACCTGACTCAAAACAAATATTATATATTGTAGGGCTAGGCCCAGTCACATTTTTGCACCTAATTAGCACTTACAACATCATAACTGTTTCAAAATTAATCTTAAAATTATTCAATTTCAAATTCTTAAATGAAAAAAAAAAATACATGTGATATAATGTCATTCCGGCTACATTTCAGTAAAAAATCTGCAATGTAGCATTCCATAAGTACCCTATTAATTCCATATATAGCCCTACAAATTTCAACAAATTTGCACGAATCATGAAAATTGGAAAAGTCCTAAACACACTAGTTGGTTTCAAATTCAGAGAAATTAAGAGCACATGGATATGACCTCATCAACATAAAACATGACCCAACTGATACCCAACATATGCGCCTGGCTCTGCACAATCCACAAGCTCAAACTGATTTAGGTTTAGTAAGAATCTCTGGTTCAGTCATAGACCAAAAAAATATATATATATATATTTTTTAACACTTCATAGCAGAAAGAACATTCTCTCAACTGCTCTCTGAAATCCAACGCAATCCAAATTGATGGTTAACCCAATATAACCATTCCAAAAAAATCCCAATAATAGAAAATCACACATCTAAACAAATTAGTTGAGACAACAAAACATGTACACTATTCAAATCAAACATAAATAGTATCACATCACAAAATAAAGATGATTTATAAAGTCATGGTACTACTAATATAAGTTAGGTTTCAAGTAGCAACTAGCAAAATATAGAGATACTCCACTGTTCTTTCTTTTTCAAAGTTCAGGAAATCATATTAGAAAAATCAGCTCTAATATTGCCTACTGCTTTAGTACTTGGACCAATGAATCTTGAGATTTTCAAATTCCTGTGTACCATCGTTCAAAGTGTTTTCCAATTGTCGTATCATCTGATTATAGATCCAGTACTTGACCACAACTATCTTAAGCTTTTTGTATGGAAATATTGCAATTGTTGATGAGGCGTTAGTTGACTCATTTGTACTAGCTCCCTCTTCACCTTGAGACACCTACAATCAATAACAAATAATATCTTTAATAAATTGTACAAGTGAATAGACTAAGATTAAAAACTTGGAACTAATGGGTAAAAACATTACATATCCTTCTTGTAGCATTGTAAGCTTCTCCAAATTTGGCGAATTCTTTAGGATACAATTTACCATTTCGAAACAATAAAACGTAAAAATAGACACGGTCAAATTCTTGAGATTCGAGAATATTGGCAATTCGAACGGCAAAACATCTAATTCCTAAAATTGAAAACATATAAACACAAGATTAGAAGTCGGAACCAAGTCAAGCATTGAATTTGGTACCTTTCTGTTAGGTCCAGATTTAAGAATATAATAACAATTTTTTTTTTCATAAATACTAACTTGACTTCATTTTTAAAATTATATATTTATGCATTCAATAAGAATTGTGCTATTCAATTAGATTACACTAATTCAAGACCCGTTGAAATAACATAACCCCTATACTCTCTATATCAGGCAAAGATCTAAAGAAATTCAAATTTGTACTATTTGCCAAATGAGAATAAGAGGTCCATACCTTGAGCCAATAGTCTTCGAAATTGAAATGCAACTCCAGAAATTCAACATTTGTAAGGAAACTAAGGAATGTAGTCATCCGCTCGAAGCAATTCATCATTGAATAATCTTGAAACGTTAAACATGAGGATGCTAGAGATGGCATGTTTAGAGTTGTATTACTTGTTGACAGGAACATATCATCTTCATCATGCAAAAATGAAAGAAGATTGGGAGTACTAATGACTAGTTGGGTTTCAAAATGACAATTTACAATAGCTAGATGCTTTAGAGATTTATGAGCAATTACACAATCAATGAGACAGCAACTGTCTAGTCGAAGAAATTCCAGTATTGTGCATCCAGAAAGAAGGTTCTTCACGTCATTAGAAGTAAGAGACGAGTGATAAATGGTTAGTTTTCTAAGATTAGGAAGATTTACTATCTGGACTGATGAATATATTTCATGATTGTGGAAGCACCGCCTATATGCATGACAATCATTGAGGTACAATTCCTCTAATGATGTGCAGGTGTAGATGTACGGTGGCACGGAATCAGTGAGCGGAAGATGGAGAACTCGAGTTTTATGCTCAAAGGCATAATGGATCCAGTCCCTTACATCCTCTGAATAGTCCAAGGACATCCACGATTCACAGGACAAGCGAAATACATCCAAATCCAAGTGCTCACGCCTCAAAAGCAAAGTGTTCACAAACTTTGCAAACCTCCCATCATCATCATTGTAATCAAACTCTACATACCTCCCATCATCATCATCATCGTCGTCGTCGTCAAACATTTCAAACCTCTTGCGAAAATCGTCAAAATTGAAGTTGAGGGAGGGTAAAAAGGTCCAGAGGTGCTCCCACCTCTTTGAGAGCACGCATGTCTGTACCGCCTCCTTAGCGTTGAGTATCCCTAAGATGTGGTGAAGTATCGAGTCGGGCAATTTGCTTATGAAATCACAGCTTTCTCCGCTTGAGATATTAACCGTCTCCATTGCGTTATTTAATTAGTAGCTCTCAGAGGCATTCACTCGAACACCTTTCACTTGCTAAAAAACAAACAAAGGCACAATAGGTGAGCTTCTTTAACTAAGCCAAGATTATACAAGAAGGTATTTACTGGAACAAGAAAAATGCACAAATACTATACCATGTCAAAAGCAAAGTATTAAAAATGCTGAAAAGGAATAATATTTAATTCCTAAAAATAAATTAATGCAAACTGTAAACTCCGCACATGATAGCATAGGCAAGCAGGAAACAAGTGTCACTAAGTATCAGTTGCTCCTGAAGGTCTCATCAGAATCTGTGCTTGCATAAGGATAAAAATATAGTTCAGTTAGTATTTCTGAGAATTATGTCATTATGAAGTAATTTTCGTATCCCAGTATTTAGGTATATGTGTGTATATTTATTATTCACATTTTATTTAGGTAATTCCATTATTAAATATATGCAACATGACTGATACTGTCTGGTACCAGGATCCACTCGGGTATAAACCCGTTATTCCAAATAAACACTTACAAATTCAGAGTTGTACTTTCATAAAAATAAAAATTCCAGAAATTTATTGCATGCACAGTTTTAGAGTTCCAATCTAAACTCCTCACAAAAATACCAAAACTTACCAACCTAGTCAAATCATAAACCCCTTAAAACTCACATTAAGCATGATCAATTGGTCAATTCCAAGTAAAATCATTCCCATTCCTCATGCAGTAATGCATATGCCATTTGAAATTCACATTCATTTGCAGTCAAGGTACTGATTTAAGAGATAATGGAAGCAAACCCAAAATTTTAACAATTAAAACTCATACAATACAACCAAGTAAAATTTCAATTAGACTAACAACAAAATTCACGGTCAAATGAATCAACAAAATTAGGCACTGATGATTGTGAATCAAAGATAGTTAATGTGAAAAGAGAGACAGATATATAGTTACCTGAAACAAATTGCCTAATCACAGCGATTCAGCCAAGTAACACAATAACGGAGAGAGATCAGTTATGTTGGCCACCGAAACAACTAAAATCAAAACAAATAAGTGAGATAGATTACATGAAGCAGTACCAAGATGAACAGATTACTCTAAAGAATCGTAGACCCTAGGAGCAGACGCAGGAGCACCTCAAAGGGGAAAAATAAATCGCAGCATTCAAACTCACCTGTAGGAAAAGGAAAGTGGCAAGTATTTCTTTCGATTAGATTTGAATACTTGAGAATCAAAGTGGCCAAGTGAACTGCAATTCTCTCTCTATCTCTCTTTTGGGGTTTAAAAGCATCAAGAATTCTAAACGATCGACAAGTTTCTTTTCTAACCTTTTTTGGGTTTATCGGTTTACAGCTGGTCCGGTCCAGGCGCAGTCTAAAGTAAACTCAACTTTTGACTTTCAATCCGAACTGTCAGATCTGTTTTGGCACAATATTAAAGAATTCTGTTCTGATCGGACGGTCCGTGTCTAAAATTTAAAATTTAAGTTACTTCCGAGGTTCTCGACACTTTACTATGACAATTGACAAGTGAAATTTGAGGGATCTTATACTATGCAAGTGAAGTTTCAGGGATCTTATACTAAGAACAGCTAGAAAGGGGAGAAAACACCAGATTAAACACTGACCTGTAGGAAACCGCTTGAGAATCAAGTGGCCAAGTGAAGTGCGATTCTCTTAATTGCTTGGGTTTTAGAAGCAACAATATATTCATTCTACTTCCAGGCGACAAATCTTTCTTTTCTTAATTGCTTGGGTTTACAGCTGGTCCGGTCTAGGCACAGTTGAACCGCTAAAACTTGTAGACGGTTCACCAGGTAAATCATATCATCACCTAAAGTAGCTCAAATTTTGCATTTATATCTGGACCGTCAGATCTGTTGTGGCACGAATACTAAATAAATCCGGGCATTCTACTTCGTACTGGATTCTGATCGAACGGTTCAGATCTAAAATCAAGATTTGAGATGATCTGAAATCTTCACCGAGCGGCGAGTTGTCATCGCATTGAAATGAATCTGCTGTTATTCTAAAGGGATAACAGGACTCTGCTAATCAATCTCAGCCATTAAAATGTGCCAAGATTCGCATACTAAAAAATAATTCTTGAGATTCGTGTGTGAGAAATTTTGAATTGTGGAGATAGGAATAACAGGGTCCTGTTATCCCTTTGGAATAACATGCCCTATTCTCAGGGGAAATTCTCATCCTCTGAGATATCTCAAACTTTGCGCGACTTTTTATAATATCTCAATCGTTAAAATAAGTGCTGCACGAATCTCATATCTCAACTAATACTGGCCCCTACGCTGGCCCGAATAGGCACCGGACACGTTGGTCACGCAAAAATTGAGATATCTCAGAGGATAAGCACTCTCTCAGGGGAGCCCACCCTTTGTAGGTCAAATCGCCGAAGCCTATTGTCAGAACTACAAAGGAAGAAGGAAAGGAGGAAAGGAGGAGAAGGAGACTCTCGCTCAAGTGCTGAACTGACAGGTGAGTAGTCACACCACCCCCAAAGGCCAAATCTCTGTTTCCGATCATTAAATCCATTGTGTTGTGACCATCAGTTGTCTCTTCCGATCATTACTGTACTCTAACCTTTGAAAGCCATAATTCACCCAAATTCGTCCATCAGACGACTTAGAGATCCTTATCTTCTATCTAATTACAACTACGTCCTAACACTTTTCTTTTCAGTATAAATTAATGAGAGCTAATTTTCTAATTGCTATATATTGACTATTACAATTGTTAATTGTTAATTGATTTCTTCTTTTTATATGTTTTCAGGTGTCAAATGAGAGAGAGTTAAGTCAAATTGTCAGCATGGACCCAGAATTCCAGGCACTGCGAATCTATTTGCAAGACAGAATGTAAGTCCAAGCAACTGCACTAGTATTATATAAATAAATCTGTTTTCTTGAATGCAAAGTAGTGTGTGTGTTACTGGTTCCAGGCGCTGCGAATCAATATTCAAGACAGATTGTCAGTCCTTTTTTCTTTTCTTTTGTCTACTGCAACTGCAAAATCTGAAGATAGTCCCTAAATCTGAAAAAGGAAAACAATCAATTGATACCCAGAGCATGCCACAGTAGAAATTATTCAGCAGCAAAACACAGATGAACCAGTGACAAACCTATCTTAGATAATTCAACTAGAATTAAAATTAAATCGATAACAAAATCAAGCATCAATCGATGCGAAATAGATTGAGTAAATTGGAATCCAGTGACACCGCTAATCAGGCCATTTTGAAAAACCCGCCAAGTGGGAAGAGCTGCTACAAGCACCCTCAATTGTAATTTTTTGTGCATAAAAAACAATGATTTCATTTTGGAGTTGCAACTTTGCTATTATGAAACAAAAGAAGAAAACAACCATACATAGCAACTAAACTGAGATTAATATGGATCTATTGGTACTTAAATTCGCCTTCATTTGCTAACGAAAGAAGTGAGATTCTCCAAAAGGGCATTTACTGGTAAAAAAGGGAGATATGCAAATATTAAACCACAGCAATATCAGACATAAAGAAAAGGGTTAATTTCTTATTTATCCTTATAAATTTCTTCAGTTTTCTATTTACCCTTGTACTTTTGATTATATCTAACATATCTCTCAAGTGTTGTGTTTCTTTTCTATTTATCCTTTAAATTAATTAATCTCAATTAAATAATTATCAATTTGTTTTTTCCAACCATACCCTTGATCTTCCAATATGCTAATTGAACAAACTCACAACATTTATCTCAGAGGGAGTGTTTCTCATATGGGATCTCCTTTTTATTAGGATATTCTAATATGTAAATGAAAAGGAAATTTGCCTGCAAAGAAAGAACTCTAAGATTGGCAGGAGCTTGAGCCGGCCGATTCTTACATAATGGATGAGTAAGTTGGGTTGGGGGATAGAACCGTAAGAATGCTCTGTGCTCATACGGTTTAGAACTGAGTTGAACGCCTTTTATATTCACTTGCTTTTTATATGTAATGGAGGTACATCTGGTAAATGTGGAAGGAAGACATTCTGAGCCTTTATTGGCTTTGAATTCAAAGAGAAATTGATGTAAGAATTTGAATAAATCAATGGGCTGATGAATTTTTTACTTGATGTAAGAAAATATGCACGGAGTCAAAATTCAAAGGGAAACAATGTCGAATTCAAAAACAGAGTAAAAAATTCAAAGAGAAACACGGAGCCTTTACTGAATTTACTAGTACCCATGTTATTTTGTCTAATTCGAGAAACATTATCTTTGGAACTCTCTGTATTTTTTTTTCTAGATATATCTCGGTCTATATAGTGATGATTATTAAAGACGATTTCAAAAATTATTCTAGAAAATCAAAATGGTTAACCTTGCCACATAAAGTGATTGAGAATTCTGCAAGGGGCAGAGGTGCAAGGGTGCAGTGGAAAAAAAAGACGCAGAGAGTGGGAGAACAGGAAACTGCAAACGAGGGCAAGCGGCAGAGGTGCGTGAAAAAAAAAAAAACAAGGTTCAGAGCAGAAAAGTGAGGAAGAGCACAAGAAAACACGGGGAAATAAAAACTCCGATCAAATTATAACAAGGAGGGAAAGAGGGAAGGGGTATTTTTGTCTTTTATTATTATAATCATATATTTAATTATGGTTAACTGCAAAGTTATTAGGTAATGAGTAAAAAGGAAAGAGTTTGAAGACTTGAAGGGTAAATTAGATATATTAATGTATTGAGGGGTATATAAGAAATTAAAGAAGACTGTAGGGACACACCAAAAATTACCCTAAAGAAAAAAAATATCCAATGAAATAAAAAGAAACAAATTATATTAACTAGTTGCAGCACTTATATTCGCACCATCGGAATCTAAAGTACATACAAAAATCGCAACCCCTAACAACAGTTCAAAGGGAAAACAAATCCAGAGAAAAGAACAAGCCTAGAGTTGTACAAGTTCTCTTAGCTGAATGTTACTGGCACCTAATGAAGGTGCATCAGCTTGAGAAAATAACTACTGAAAAATTGGCAAAATCCTAAATGTAAACACACAAGTTGATTTAAAAATCAGATAAATTAAGTGACCACATGCATATTATGAACTTTTTGAGTTTTTTGGGAACTGATGACCTAACTGCTGCACAGCACACACACAGACTCTTGCACATCTAAACATGTATGCTATTCAAATCAAACATAACAGTATTACATCACAAAATAAGGCTAACTTACAAAGTCATATTACTACTAATATAAAGTAGGCTTTAAGTAGAAAAACACATTGGAACTCCAAATCAAAAACTTAATTCTCCCTTCTTTTTATATTGTTTTTATACTTGGACAAATGGATCTTTAGATTTTCCAATTCCTTTGTACCATCCATCAAACTGTCTACCAGTTGTTGCACCATTTTATTATATCTCTGGTACTTGACCTCGACTATCTCAAGCTTTTTGCATGGAGAAATAGCAATCGTCGATGAGGTGTCAATTGGCACATTTGTACTATCTTCCTCTTCGTTTTCATGAATCCACTGTAATCAATAATAATGAGATATTTACTTAATCAAGCAAATGAAAATACTAAGGATTGGAAGTTAGTAGTAATGGGAAAAACAAATTACACATTCTTCTTCTCGTTGTAATATTGTAAGCTTCGTCAAGTTTGGCGAACTCTTTAGGATCACAGTTACCATTTGGAAACAAGAAAACATACAAAAAGTAACAGTCACATTCTTGAGTTTCAGGAATATTGGCAATTCGAGTGGCAAATATGCTGACAACAATTCCTAAATTTGAAAACATATAAACAACAGGTCAGAAGTCAGAACTTAGTCAAGTATTGAATGTGTATCTTTCACTCAAGTGCAGTATTCAAAGTATACAAGCAGAAATTTTTCATAAATACAGACTTAAATTTATTTATTTTAATTATTTATTTCTGCATTCTTTTAGAATTTACTATTTTGCAGTTCGATTACCCTATATAAGAATAGAACTCCAACACTCTCTTTATCAAGCTAAGCTCTAAAGAAATTCAAATAAGAATTATTTGCAAAATGAGAATATGAGGAGCATACCTGGTTCCAACCGCAGGATAGATTTAACTCTAGAAGTTCAACATTTGAAAAGAAACGAAAGAATGTCATCCCCTCCATGGAAGTGTTCTCTGAAAAATCAGAGTTGAGATTCGTGCCAAATTATTAAATTGACAGCTCTTATATCATTATACTCAGTGAGGTATTAAGCTGATCCAATTACGCACGTGTGCAGCTAGGGGGTGTCATTACCGATTTCCAATTGTTCTTATTTGTTTCTAATGTTATCCGTTATAGTTATAGTTATTGGATAATAAAATAGTAACAAATAAAATAAGGGTTTCATTTCATAGTCAATCCGAACTTCTCAACATATTTTTCATATTGAAATGTGTTTGAAGATCAAATTTTACTATTTTATTAGAATTCTTGAAAATTAGTGCTTTTTGAAGTAAAAAAATTTCAAAAAATATAAAATTTGGTCAAGCACATTTCAATATGAAGAAGATGTTGAGAATTTCGGATTGACTAGTTGAACTTTGAAAATAGTGATATGAGCGGGAATTAAAACACCCACTTTAATTAATTCCCAAAGCATGGTAGCATCACTATATATATATATATATGTTAATTAGTAATGAATTATTTATTTATATATATATATATATATATGTTAATTAGTAATGAATTATTTTTGGTAGTTGTATTACACTTAATTAATCATTAAAACACCTGATTTTTTTAATAAATAAATTCAACAATGGATTATTACAGGATAATAAATGAAGTTATTATTAAAAAAATGAAGAAATAAAATTATTAAAACAAAGGATTATTTTTTTTTAATAACTTCAAACAAATGTACACCTGCTTTTATAGTCTCTTTTGCACTATAATTTAATTCGTGTGAAAATTTCTGAATATTTAATACTTTACATTTAAAGTATGACCGTATGTCGGCCCTCAGTTTTGCAGTTAATCCTTCTATGTTGTTTTTGTCAAGTTCCAAGCTAAATAAATTTTGTAGTTATTAATTTTATCTAATAATTAATTTTCCATTAGAAAATATATATCAAGGTTAAAAAATTAAGGAACCGTGCTCTGAATACATTGAATACAGTAGGGGTGTCAATGGGTACGATATAGGTAGGGTGGAAGTATTTTTATACCCATACCCACTAAGAATTGACCTTACCCATACCCTACCCTTACCCGTTAAGAATTTGCCTTACCCTACCCTACCCGTACCCGTTAAAATTAGTGGGTAACGAAACGGTAGCGGGTGAATAACGAATAATACTAATATAATTGTGTTATTATTTTTACAAATATACCATCAAAACTCATCACGTCATACATATGCAATCACAATTACTAATATAAAAATCAAAATATAAATATGCAATCAATTCTAACTAATAATTTTTTTATAAAGAGAACAAACAAAAAATACAAATATCTCTTCTAACAAATTCAAAATTCAATTAGTTAATTAAATAATAAAACATTCAAATAAAAAAAAAATGTTTAATATAATATTCATCTTACAACAAAATGCATATATTTTTCATGGATTAACGTTGATACAATGAGATGAGACACATAAAATTGAATAAATTGAATATAATATTTATATATCCATATGTAATTTATTTTATATAATTACCCGTTACCCAATGGGTACGAAATAGCCTTTACCCATACCCATACCTATTTAGCTAACGAAAAAAAAATCTTTACCCATACCCATACCCAATAAGCTAACAAAAAAAAAACTTTACCCATACCCGTCTTATCGAATACGATATGGATAGGGTAAATGGATAAACGGTTTTCATTGACACCGCTAGAATACAGTAAAAATCAGCTAAATCAATAATTTGTTGAACTAGTCAATTAATTACATTAATTGGAATTAAAGTACACAAAACATCTGGGACCCACCCACATAACCACTTACAACTATCAATAAATTTTCTCGCTATAATGGACTCAAAGTGAAGAATGAATTGGTAAAAAATGTCATTCTCAATCACTAACAACTATCAATAAATTTTACTTCTCAACTCTTTAAACCTCTGTCTACAACAATTATTTAAAGTACTTATCTCAAGTCTTTAATTCTTATATGCAACTTATCAATTTTTTTACTGTAAAAACCCACATTAAATTTTATTTCTCAAGCTTTTAAATCTCTATTTACAACTCTTTAAAGTATTTGTGTCAAATCTGTAAACTTTACAAAATTATATTTTATACAATTTCTACATATTTCTAGAGCCTTCAAGGGGTATCAGTTTAGGGGTTCACCATTAAAAGAGTCAATAGTTGAAACACTAAACCAACAACATAATAACATAATTACATTTCAAAACCGTACAAAAAAATTAATGCCAATCAACGTTTGAATGTGATTGATTGCACTAGATATTATTGCAAATTAATGCAAATCAACCAAAAAACACTATTCAAATTAATGCAAATCAACCAACGACTGGGTCAGCAGCAGCTCTAATATTAATAATACTTATCCCTGTGGACCCCTCCCTTGACACCATCTCTTCCTCAGTTGTTCTGCTTCTATCCATCTGAGGTCCTGGTGGATTGGATCTGAGATGTATTTGTATTGTAACCAATTTTAATTTTCAACAAATGATCTGAGGTCCTTGTCCTGTAAAATTGTTACTAAAGCCTTATCTGAAATGTTACTAAAATGTTACTAAAGCCTTATCTGAAATTATTGCATAGTAAACACAGATACGTTTGTCATATAGTAAAGTTTGTCATAAGCCTTTAATTTTCAACAATTTATTGCATATTTTAAACACAGAATAATAATGTTTGCCATATAGTATATTTTAACCATAAAATGTTACTAATTATCTGAAATTTTAGCAATACAAATATGTTTGAACCTGTAAAGTTGATATATCACCTATTTGTAGCAAAGAAAATAATAAAAATAAATTTAGCAACCAACCAGATGCCAGATAAGAAAATCAATAACTACAAGCAGTATAGTTATTTCCATTCTAGAGACCCTAATTTGGCTGAGAATTTAGTTATAAAAGGAGTCCAGAAGCTAAGACCTGGCTTGTGTGTAATTTGACAATGTCTCAAGTGAAGATTATTACCACCTCAAAAGTTCAACTCCCTGCCGGTACTGATTATCCACCCCCCGGCTCGACCGTAGAACTCTCGTTCTTTGATGCCCGGTGGGTGTCGTTTCAACCTATGAAAACTCTACTTCTCTACCCGAGCACCACCATCTCCTCCTCTTCTTTCAATTCTTTCAAGTCTTCCCTTGCCCTTACCCTACCCCACTTCCACCTCCTTGCCGGTGATCTCACGTATTTGCCTGTTTCTGATGATGTAGCCATCGTCTGCTCAGATGATTCAGGTGTCACTGTCATCGAGGCAGAATCAGATCTTGACATTTGCCGCCTTGTTGGTGAACCCACACATGATGTGGAATCCTTCTTGCAGCTAGTTCCCAACACATCTCATGAAGAAATGCCGATTCCAATTCTTACTGTCCAATACACTAAGTTCTCTGGCGGCGGGGTTGCTGTTGGCATCTCTACTCATCATATAGCCATGGATGCTTGGGGCGTATGGCAATTTATAGATTTTTGGGCCAAGACGTCCCGTGACGGCATAGTGCCATCAGGCGTGGCTCCCATACATGACCGTGCAGTTATCGTGTACCCGTGTAAAGAGGAGATTAAAAAAGAGAGACTCATTGCCTCTGCTCCCAACCGACCAAAGGCAAGTATATCTGTATATGTACTGTTACATGGACATTTTGTTTACCACAAAAGCTTGAGAAGATTTGAGTTTTATTGACATTGCCATGCATATAAACTTGTACAGAATACAGGCTTGCATTCGTAACAATAATTAATTAAAATCATGTCTGCAAATTAATCTTCCATTGTTTTTTCCTGAGAGCATTGCAGATTAATCCAGTCGTCAGTATATCCGATCAAAAGGAACTCACTCGGAGGGAGTTTACACTGGATCTGACAACCATCCAACTTCTCAAGCAACGAGCAATTCAAGAAACCACAGCCGATAATCCGTCCCCTCCCTCAACTTTTCAAGTCCTTGCAGCACATACCTGGATCTCAATTGCCCGTGTGAGAGGCATCACCAGCGAAAACAACAAACCCACATTCCTGTTCTGCTTTATGGATTGTCGAACCCTGCTTCCTTCTCCCATGAGCCCTTCATACACAGGCAACTGTTTGTTATCTTGCATTGTGCATTCAACCGGCAGTGCACTTATGCCTGACAATGGATTTGGACAGACCTGTACTACTATTGCAGAGACCGTGCGTTCGACGAAAGACCAAGCAATGAGATATAATGGTCAGGAGAAGCTTGCATCATCATTGAGTGGTTTGAAGGTTTATTTCTTTGGATCGAACAGATTGCAGGTGTACCAAGCCGATTTTGGGTGGGGTATACCGGGATTAGAGGCACTTGTGTCACTTAATGATGATGGTGGAGTGGTAATGACAGCTGGGAAGGAGAAAGGCAGTGTGCAGATAACAGTAGGGCTCAAGGAAGACATGGAGGCATTCATCCATGCGTTTGAGGGAGGGTTGAATTCTCTCAAGCAATAACTACAAGCAGTGTTAAATTAATTCAATAAATTGATAATAAGTCGTACGTGGTGAAATATTATTGATGCGCTAGATTGTTATATATATCATGAATTTAGTTTCATATCTATTATGTATTGGAAATTTGTATTGGAAAATAACATGGAATTAAGATGTTAATTGGTAGTTATAACTTAATGATTTACCACAATAAACTAACAAACTGCATGGGCCTACATATAGAATTATAGATCGATTAAAGAACATATTAATTGTTTAAATCTAGTGTGTGAAAAACTGTCCTTCTGAAGTTTTGTGAAACATAAACACATACAAGAATAAGCTTATGAAAATAATTGAAACAAATTAAATTGACAGATGGTAGCACAATAATTTATTAAACTACTTAGAAAGCATTAACATACAAAGAATAATAATTTTGCAATGCAAAGTCTTTAAGTTATAATCAATCAGTAGTTATTAATAACCTACTTGGAGTAAATTAGAAAAAAGGAATCCATTCACAAAATAACCATTTTGAGTAATGGTTGGGGGTCAAATAATACATATCCACAGTGATTATCTATGATAAAAACATTAAAATAAATTATCATTTATTCTACAGGGGAAAAAAATTGTGATTATCTATGATAAACATTAAATCCAGATAGCAACATTAATTAAGAAAAATACAAAAAATAAATGCCAAGAAAATTATGAATCTTGCAGTTTAAACTATATATGAAGTAGGAGAAAAGGATCGAGATAAAGAAATACAATAGCGAGTAAACTTAATTTCTTAATCTGATTTCCCTCTTTTAAAAGATCCTTAACAAAAATAGAATGATTCGGAGGAATTACAAGAGAGAGAGAGGAATTATGCCGATATGGACACAACAAATAATACTTTTGACTTTTTTTGTGCATAAACAAATCTATCACAGTGACCACGCAATTAATTTTTTTTACAGTGATGCAAAATATAGAATTATCGTATATAGGTGATTACCAACCTACAAAAATATAGAATCCCCACTTTTTCTGGGGAATTCTATTTCTACCATATCAGTCAAATGAAATGAAGGACACAAAAAATATGTCCGCCATTTCATTTGACGGACATCCATATATGTCGGCTATTTAAAACGACGGACATAGTTGTTTCTTTTATATATTTTCTATATTTATTTCAGTTAAATTCAAACGGGTAGCCACAAAAGAGCTCTGAAATAGAAGAGATGAGAGGTTGATGCATATGGTGATAAAGGTAACATTGGTACCAAGATTGATGGTCAACTGATTTCTGAGATTTACTTTTGATGAGAAGGTGAAATAGTTTACTGTGGCTAGATGTGAGTTAGAAATGATATACATTAGTTTAGTCAAGTTCTTTACCAAATAGCTAGCTAGGATTTTGTGTAGTTGGCATAGGAGCTAGGTGAAATAGAGATATCTAGCATTTGAGAGAGTGTTTTTCTTATTTTGTTCTTTTATAAGTGGGTTCTAAATATATGTTTCAGTCAATGAAACGGGCAATTTGTCTTTTTTTTTTAAAAAAAATTAAACGTTTTATCTCGTATCAACAACAGCCCTGGATTAAGATCTGGTTGGCACCAAACGATAGCTGCAGCCAATACGCAAAGTGTGGGCCTTTCAGTATTTGCCAGAGTTATGATGTGCAAGCCTGTACGTGTCTGAGAGGATTTGAGTGGGTGACATATACATGTTATGTATTTTAGTGGGTCACATATTTGAGTGGGTCACATATACATGTTATGTCTGAGAGGATTTGAGTATTGTGAAGACTTAATCATGTCAAATTCTAGTGGGTCACATATACATGTTATGTATTTTACATTTTAAGTTTTCAACCCCTCAATATAAATTTTCTAATACTACCACTTTTTGTAAACTATTGTTAACCTAAGCAGAATGGTTTTGGGAGTGACATGCACTTTCTGAAATTTGTAATGTCTGATCTGAACCATCTTTGAAAGATTTTTTATATGGAACGTACATAAAAAAAAAAAAAAAGACAATAAGAAAACATATTGATTACTCACCAAATTACAAAAATCATTAAAATCAAAAATAATTTCCGGTTACTCCCATGGGTAACCAATTTTTTTTTGTCAGTTACCCTATTTTATTAACATTGATGCTAATATAAATAGTTAATAATTTACACTAAAACAGGAACCATACAAGAAGCAACGCCAGCTCTGGCAGCACAACACTACAACATGTCAAGAGATGCAAAATCCATCCTACGTATACGTAGAGCCTCCCAAGTCCCAATGAATATAACAGTGGAGAAAAATAATAGATTAAGACAATTAGAAACATTACTTGTATGTAAACTAACACTACTACAAAAAAACAGTTTGTACACGGACTTTAACTGGAGAGCTACACGAATTTGGAATCGTGTGCGATACTGGAATGTAGGAAAGTCCACCATTTATGCACGGATAATTTATACGTGTACGATTACACTAATCCTACACGGATTTTTTACTCAAGATCCGTGTAGCTAGGGTATGGAGCTACACGGTTTTTTAACAAAAAACCGTGTATGAAATATATTCCTACACGTTTTTTTTTAAAAACCGTGTAGCTCCATACCCTAGCTACACGGATTTTTAGTACAAATCCGTGTAGGAAGATCCTAAATCAATTTTTATTTTTAACACATCCTACACGGATTTTTTCAAATATCCGTGTACGATTTTCTTTTTTTTGGTATTTTTTTTTTCTGTTTTTGGCTAGCCTCCACTTTTGCTAGCCATTATATATAATATCATAATGTTTTTTTAACCCAAAACAGATAGAAATTGCCAAAACAACATAACAATTCAAATTTAATAATTACACAAATTAATTTATACGAATCCATATTGTGGAGTACAAAATTGGAAAATAAACCACCTTGCCCACATCCCTCTCACTTCGTCGACTTGCTCGGGTGAGTAAGCGGCTTGTCTCCGGTTATACTACAATTATAATTTGAGTTAGTAACAAGAGAGGTATCTTAGAGACAGTTTCTATGTAAATTACCAAAAGTCTACAAACAAAATTAGAGGAAGAAGTGAACTGACAAAAGAAAGAGAGAGAAAGACAAAGAGAAGAGAGAAGAGAAAGCGCGGCGGACCAGAGGTGAGGGTTTTGAACTTGGTCTTGGAAGAATTTCAAAATCAGAGGAAGAAGAAGTGAACTGGGGACTTAGATAATTTTAGAAGACATAATCTAGTTTTGAACTGCTACAAAGATTCCTACACGAATTTTTATTACAAATTCGTGTGCACTAGGTATCATACACGGATATTTAAGTACATAACCGTGTAGCTCTTCTCTTTTCCTACACGGTTATTTAATTATATATCCGTGTAGGAAGATAAATAGCTACACGGATATTTAATTTATTATCCGTGTAGGATTAACTTTTCTACACGGATTTCTACTCAAAATCCGTGTAGAATCTGGAGGGTTTAGTGTTTAGTTAGGGTAGTTCAAACGTCGCGCGGGAGTTCAAACGCTCTTCTCCCTTAATTCTATTTAATCACCGCTGATTTTAGTGAAAAACCGCACTGCACAGAATTTGCCTCCTAGCGTTAACCAGAATTTTACAAATCAGAAAAAAAAAACAAAATGGAGAGTCCTCCTAGCGTTAACCAGAATTTGCCCACAGTGCAAACTCCTCCATCTGAAAATCCTCCATCTGAAAATCCTACTCCATCTGAAAATCCTGCAGAAAATCCTACGGCCAAAGACCCCCAAGATGATCCCAACTGGGCTCCCATAATTCCTCCACCGCTTCCTATTTCCGCTGGTTACCCTCCTCTTGTTGGTCCATCTGAAACCTTCCAGTTCTCTGATCCACATCCAGACATAGTTGAGTGGAGTCATTTAGCCCCGCCCCCCGTAATTGAATTAACATCATCCCCCGATGAATCTGATCACCACCAGTTCTCTGATGATGAGCCTTACAGTCCAGAAGGTCCTATGGATGATGAGGATGTTTGGTTATCTTTGAGAAGAAGCAAGAGAATTTGGGACAATGTAAACAAGGATGGAGGCAAGAGAATCAATTACTTCCCTAAGAAAAAAAGGCGCGGCAATTAGTTGGAAATGTTTTGTATTTTGTTGGATTTATATTTTGTATTTTCATTTTAGTTATATATCTAGATAGTTTTTTTTCTTCTGCAGGTGATATCTAGCTAGTTTTTTTTATTTTATTTCTGTGATGTATGGTTTATGTTATTTTAATGTTTTCTATTTCTGTGATGTATGGTTTTATATTTAAATTTCTGTTTATATTTATATTTTTGAATAATCTAACTAGCTAATGCTATCTTTAAATATAAAAATAATAACAAAATATGAAATTGAAAAAAATAATTTGAACTGCTACAAGGATTCCTACACGGATTTTTATTATAAATCCATGTGCAATAGGTATCCTACACGGATATTTAAGTACATATTCGTGTAGCTCTCCTCTTTTCCTACACGGATTTTTATTACAAATCCGTCTGAAATAGGTATCCTACAGGGATATTTAAATACATATCCGTGTAGCTCTCCTCTTTTCCTACACGGTTTTTATTAAATATCCGTGTAGGAATACTCTTTCAACACGGATATTTACGTAACTATCCGTGTAGGAAAAGATCGGTACAACTTCTTAGGAGGGACAGGCATATTTATTTCAAAACATGCGCGCCCTATGTAATTAATTACAAATTTAATATTGAATATACCGAAAATAAACACAGAAAAACGAAGAGTCACCTTAATCCCTATATATCTTCAGAATCGGTTCCTCTTAAACCTATCTTAATTTCTCTAAGTGAAAAAATGTCACGTGTCGAGGAAGAACATCATGTTGAGGCACTACCACCAATTCCAGAGGACTTCATGCCAGTGCCTTGGATTCCACCCGGTTACGAATGACCACCACCAGGTTATCCTAGAAGTTGGCCATGGCCACCATGGCCAACTCGCCCACGTCGCAGCCCCAGGAGCCATCCGCCACCGAAGCCCTACATTCGTCGGACAAAGAAAAAATCTATTGTTTAGAGTTTTTTTTTTTTTTTTTGTTATTGTAGGAGTTTCTTTTTTTTGTTTTATTATATCAATTTTTGGGTAACTTTTGTAATATATATATCAGTAGTAATATATGAAAGTTTACTTGTTTCCATTTTTGTTCTTCTGTATTTATTTTCTGTATTAATTGTACAATTTTAAATTTGTTAATATTTAATATTTCTAACACAGTGATGAATATTTTTATTTGTAAAATAGTGTATAAGAATGAATACATAAATTATAAAGAAATTAATATTTACAAAGTTCATATCTAAATGAATAAATTTCTTAATTTATAAGAATGAATATTTAAAGAGCTTCACAGCAATGAAAACATGTTCATTTTTATATTTAAATAATAACAAAATATGAAATTAAAAGTATATTATATTAAAAAAAATAAAAATAGAGAATCCTAAACGGATATTTAACTACATATCCGTGTAGGAATATGAAATAATATAATAAAATATTTGGGTAACATTTTATAAAATTTCACATCCGTGAGCTATCCTACACGGATGTTTAATTGAATATCGGTGTAGGAAGATGAAGAATCACCCTTCCTACACGGATTTGTAACTGCAAATCCGTGTAGCTCTCTCACCATTTCTACACGGATATTTAATGAAATATCCGTGTATAAAAGATTAATTTCCACACGGACACTGATTTTTAAGTTAATATTTGTGTAGGATTCCTAGAACACTGGAAAAATCTTATTTCATACACGTTTTTTTATAAAATTGAGAAAATCTGTGTATAAGATACAGTGTAGGAAGACGTTTTTTGTAGCAGTGTAAGCTAGCAGAGCTAGTTTAAACTTCAATTTGTTATCAGTAGAAGATAAGTATATTTATTCAAAGTCTGGTTTCTAACAGTGGTCATGAGAAGTTATGCCAAGGATGTGAATAATAATCATGTCTTTTTTTTTTAGTATGCCTCGTATGTGATTGAGCAAGTGACATATGGAAATTTTCGTATTGGTGCAATGGTGCTTGTGGAAATTATCAAAATCGTAAACCCTAAGAATAGCTAGAAGGAAACAAATTATTTCTTAGATTTTGGTCGTGGATTTGAATATATATCCCCGATTGAGAATCAAGTGGCGAAGAAGCAAGAAGAGATACAAAGCGACAAATATTAATTTTCTTAATTGCGTGGGTTTATCGGTTGGGTTTTACAGCTGGTCCGGTCCAGGAGCACTTAAACCGCTTAAACTTGAGAAATTATATATGGGTCTAGTGAGTTCGCATCACATGCGCTGTCTCCGGGCCTAGCCCAAAATGAGGCCCAAGAAAGAAAGAAAGAAAGAATCTGTCAATTATGTCATATAGTCACTGAAGTAGTACTGCAATTAAAATATGGTGCAAAATTAACTAAGATATTACTATAATTCCAAATAGATAGTTCCGATCAAATTATTTTTTAACATATATAGCGTAGTCGTTAGGTGATTGCAAAGTTTAATGATACTCATACTTAATATTGTTATAAATAAATTATTAATGTGGATGTCCATGATTCTCAATATTGAATTTTCCACTACCTCCACTACTATTGGAATTCATATCCCACTACTATTAGAATTCATTTCTCCATTTATTATCGGTATGACTTTTTATTTACATTTTGTAGCCTATAAATAGAGGTTGTGTAATATTGTATTTGATAGATGTAACACACATGAGAAATATATAAATAAAGAGATTGCCTTCTTTTACTTTCTCTCTTCTTGTTTATGTTTGTTTATCTTTATTTTATAACACGTTATCAGCACGAGAGTTCTATTAGTTGAAGATTCAAGGTAATTTTTTTTAGATTTTAATTATGTTATATTCTATATTATATTATGATAATATCCTGTTTCGTTATTTTTTATATTATTTTGTGATAAATGTAAGTTATGGCCTGAAGCCATATTAGTATAAATTATGTTAATGTAATGGCTCGAAGCCACATGAACAACGTGTATCAAAGTTAATGTTATATTTATTTTATAATTTCAAATAGCCTCTAGCCGTATGTTAATAATAAATTCTCCATTTTATCAATTGGCCTGAAGCTATTTTAGTAATTTATCATTTGGCCCGAAGCTCAATTTAAGATGCAATTATTAAAGCCAAATGTGATCATAAAGTTTTGTCAATTGACCCGAAGTCATAAACCAATTAAAAGATAAATTGAGATAGTTGAATATATGGCCCGAAGCCATAAACGGAAAGATAAATTTGTGGAATATTTTATTCATAAAGTTTAGATAGTTGAATATTTGTGGTACCATCGGGGGTTCAATAAATTTATTCTAATATTATTTATTTAAATGATATTCCTTAATAATTACTAAATGAAATAAGTTCACAATTTGTGTACATTTATTTTAAGATGTTTAGTATGGTTCATATAATTTTATATGAAGTGCAATTTTTTTTAATCTTCCGGAAGAAGATATATATGATATAGAAAAAGTAATTTAAGAGGATTTTAAGAAATCCTTATGAAGAAGATTTATATAATGTACAATTTTTGTATGATGTTCATTTTGTTATTTGTTTTCAATAATTTAATCTTCTCGAAGAAGATTTCAAAATACATTAAGAAGGTCTTCCTGAAGAAGATTTCAAAATATATTAAGAAGTTCTTCTTGAAGAAGATTTCAAGAAATTTTATATGATGTTCATGTTAATTTTATTTTTCAATAATAATCTTCTGGAAGAAGCTTTCAAGAAATTTTCTGAAGAAAATTCCAAGGAAATTTATATATAGCACAAACTTAAATGATGTTCATACTATTTTTTTTTCAATAATTTAATTTTCTTGAAGAAGATTTGTATAAATATTTTGAGTATATTTCTTGTGTCCTTATGGTTGAATAAAATAACGAGTTGCTGATGATCATGAATTTAGTCCATTTAGTGATGCTTCATTTCTCGAAGTGAATGTAGCAATATATAATAATAACAATAATTTTTAGACAAATTCATAGATGTGGACGTGATAATGAAGAAAATACACATCTTTCCACCAGATGTGGAGAAATAATGAGAAAGAGAAAAATGGACATAATAGCTAATAAGAGAATTCATGTTATTATAGTGGTGATAAATGTCATTAGTCACGTACCTGTTGTACGTTAAAATATTTTGTTGACATATATCAAGCACCACAAATAATAATAATAAAAAAAAATATCGAGCCAAATTTTGTTTGTGAAGGTGATCTCGATTTAATTTTAATTGATGTTGCTCATTTGAATTTTCTTGATAGTAATTTACTGAAAATAAAAACTAATCACTTTGATTAGTCATGATAGTATCCAAAATAAAAAAATTAATAAAAAAAAATTATTTTTGCTATTGTTATTGTATTTCTTATTTTTTTTGTTTACTACAAATTATTTGCATATAAATTCAATATGCATCAAATTGTACTCACGCTATATAATTAGAGCCTAGTATCGATCTTGAAAATGACTTCATCCCGCATTGCAAAAGTATTTTCTAGCTAGTTTCTTTTTGCAATTTTTGGACTCTTTATTTTGTACTAAAAAGTGACAATTACCTCTGGGAAAGATTCGGTTAGCAAGTTTGTGCCTTACGCATCGTTGTAATTTTATTTACATCAAATCATTATATGTATAAAAAATAAAAGCGTTTTTTCAGAATTCCTTTATCACCCAAAACTAGTCTAGTTTGAATTGGATTACCTTTATTCGCATCACAACTCATCAGCTGTAACAAATCATGCATTACCTCAATTTCATATCTCTTTGCTTAATGTTTTTATTCTAAATTAGAATTAGAATAAACTTTGAATCATCTTAGAAATTATTAGCTTTTATAGTGAAATTGTTGGAAAATAAATTTAATATATTTTAGTGATCAAATGCGTTTTAGTTATCTATTACATATTATCTAAGATATTATAATTGTTGGAAGTGCAAATCATGCACTTTGGTGATTATATAGTGTCTATATGAAATAGATAATATGATGTGGGATACAACCCAGTAACATGATTTTTTTGTTTATCTAATTTTTTTTTCTTAAATAAATAATAATAATATTTTCGATTTTAAATGCTTAACAACTATATATTTATTTTCTGAATGTATATTCAGAATTATATTTAAATACATGCATTTATTCATGTGATTGTAATTGTTGTTAATAGAAAAAAAAATTATTGAATGCTCCGGAAGAGCTACATTGTTGTTAAATGGAGGAACACAAATTTACATTGATGATGCATATATTCTTCTAAGTCTCAAAGAAATTTGTTAAGTTTTAAAGATATCCGCCGAAATGGGTATCATGTTGAGACAACCAATAAAAAAATGCATATTAGAGAAATTGTTGTGTTTCTTCCGACTTGTACTACGCATATATTAGTACAATTGAAGTACGTGTTATTGTAAACCAGAAGTTTACATATAAGAATATGTTTATAGTTTGGCATGACCGGTTGGACCATTCCAGATCAATAATGATACGAAAAAAAAATAATAATAGAGAATTCATAAGGACATTCATTAAAGATCCAGAAGATTCTTCAATCTAATGAATTGTCATGTCCGCATTTTCTTAAGGAAAGTTGATTATTGAACTATCACCAGCGAAAATACGAAATGAATCTCTTATATTTTTAAAACATATACATGGTGATATTTGTGGACCATTTAGATATTTTATGTTATAATTGATGCATCAACTAGATGGTCACATATATGTTTATTATCAATTCGTAACCTAGCATTTGCAAGATTATTTGCTCAATTTATTTGATCAAGAGTATATGTTTAGACAATGCTGGTGAATTTTTTTTCAGATAATACTTGTTTATTAGAATTGATGTTGAACATAATGTAGCTTATGTTCATACACAAAATGAGAACATGTTATGTTGCATGCAGCAAAACTAATTCGCATCAGGCCAACTAGCTATAATAAAACTTCCCCTTTACAATTAGTTTTTTTGGTTACATATCTAATAATTCCCATATAATAATTTTTGAATGTGAGATATATTTTCTAATTGCTCCACCACAACGCACTAAAATGGAAACTCAAAGAAGGTTGGGTATTTATGTTGGATTTGAATCTCCATCTATAATAAAGTATATAAAACCAATGACAAGAGATTTATTGACGGCTAAGTTTGCCGATTGTCATTTTGATGAGTCAATATTCCCAACCTTAGGTGGAAAAATATATTAGTATGAATTATCAGTGTCTCATTTTGATCCTCGTAATAAATAATGTGAATTAAATGTTTAAAAGATAATTCATTTGTAAATATTAGCCAGACGCATTTACTGATTCAAAAAAAAAGTGACCAAATCACATGTACCAGCTGCTAATGCTCCAATTAAAGTTGATGTCCATGTTGGACAGACTAATAAAATTATAGCACGCATGAAGCGTGGAAGACCAATCGGTTCCAAAAATAAAAATTCTCGAAAAAAAAGGAGCAAAGAATGAAAATGGTCAAGTAGTTATTATACAATATTACTATGACTGTGAGCGCCTTTTTTTTTTTTTGGAAACCGGACACAGTTTTTGTGTAGGAACTGTGTATGTTAGTAATATACAGACACAATTCTATAACCGTGTAAAATGTATTGACCTATTCATACACGACACCGTTGCGGAGCTGTGTCATTAGCTTTCCTGACCATGTATAGTCATGTTTTTTATAGTTGTGAGAAGCACCAATTAAATTTTGATTTGTTGTGTCATCCGTTATATTTTTAATTTTTTTCGAAATAAAATTGTCACTGGATAATTAATTTTGATTTCCTTACAATTCATATAATCAATCATTCGATGATTAATGAGGCAATTGATTATTGCTATATATCGACTTATAATTAGCTCATTAATGGCAATGGAGATAGCCACCAACATTTAAAAAAAAAAAAAAATAGCAACAGAACTGTCCAAAAGGGCAATGATAAGGTTGTGGAGTTGAACGGTCCAAAATTGCAATAGAGGTTGTGAAATAGGATATGGGCGATACCATCTCCATTGCTACAGAACCAAACCAATAATGCTACCCCAAATGACTTTGACTTCTTCTCTTGCCTTCGTTGCATTTCTCCTGTGCTTCTCTTTCTCTGTTAATCAACAACCTTATAACTATCCCACTGCAAGCGCTCCAACATCATGGACCAATTCGCCATCTCTCACATACAACTTTGAGTTCGATGGTGGTGAAACTGTCCGTTCCCTCCTCCGGCAAAACACTCACGGCTTGTCGTTTGCTGCAGGATTTTACTGCTTCCCACCCTGTAAGAGTTTTTTTCTCTCCATATACATCATATCTGAAATTGATGATCTTAATGGGTACTACATCCCTCCACAAGTCATCTGGTCAGCAAATCGAGCTCGCCCTGTCAGTGAAAATGCCACACTTCATCTGACATCTAAAGATGGTTTAACCCTCTATGGTAGCGATGGTAGCCTAGTTTGGTCCACTAACGTGATGAATCAATCCGTTACCGGTATAAACATGACGGAAGCTGGTAATCTGGTGCTCTTTGATATAAATAATTTGACAATCTGGCAATCTTTTGACCATCCAACTGATTGTCTAGTAATGGGGCAAACACTGACAGGAGGCATGAGGATCATTGCCAATTCCTCTAGCACTAATTTGGCTGAAAGCCAGTTTTATCTCACCCTCCTTGTAGATGGCTTGTATGGATTTGTCAATTCAAATCCCTCGCTGGAGTACTACCCCTATCGCACAGCAGATATAACATCAAATAGAACAGTGGACAAGTCTACTAATATAGAGTACATGAATGGCAGCTTAACTATGTTCCCTGGCATTATTTATTTAATTCCGCCTGCTATATCAATACAGTACATGAGATTTGAGTCTGACGGACATTTAAGAGTTTATGATTATGATCCATATGATTGGAAAATGGTGAGCGATTTGTTCAATACGGATAATTATATGGATAATTGTGATTACCCAACAGTCTGTGGACACTATGGAATTTGTGATAATGGACAATGCACCTGCCCCACAGCCACTGGAACCTCAGAAAATTATTTCAGGCAGGTTGATAACCGGCGACCGGAGCTTGGCTGCTTTGCAATTACTAATATAACTTGTCAAGATGTAAGCAATCACCATCTTTTAGACCTTGTCAATATATCCTATTATAATACTGTTGACAAAGTTGCATTTGACACAACTGAGGAAACTTGCAAAAAGGCATGTCTTGAAGATTGCAAATGTAAAGCTGCTCTATTTCAGTTTTCTAATGGTAACTCATCAGATGGCAAGTGTTTAACCCTACAAGAGGTTTTTTCCTTTAAGAATCAACCTGATGCGTATTCTTCTGCATATATTAAAGTGCAACCTGCCCCTTCCCCATCACAACCTTCTAGTTCCAAAGTTGGGCTTGGAGCAATACTAGGTTCAACATTTGGTGCTCTGTTCTTTGTGCTCACCTTAATTAGTATTTACATAGTGTGTTTGAGAAGACCTGAAGAAGCTCAAGATGAGGATATCATCGAACAATTACCAGGTATGCCAACCAGGTTCACTTTCGAAGAGCTACGATCTGCCACTGAAAACTTCATCAAAATTCTTGGGAAAGGTGGATTCGGTACTGTGTTTGAAGGAAGATGGGGTGATGAGATAATAGCAGTAAAACGTTTGGATAATGTCGGACATGGAAAGAAGGATTTCTTGTCAGAGGTTGAGACTATTGGTAGTATCCATCACATCAATCTAGTGAGGATGATTGGTTTCTGTGCTGACAAGTTGAATAGGCTTTTAGTATATGAGTACATGTCTAACGGGTCGTTGGATCAGTGGATCTATTGCAGAGATGAGAGAGTTCCTTTGAATTGGCCTATCAGGTTCAAAATAATAACCGACATAGCAAAGGGTTTATGTTATCTTCATGAAGATTGCAGGCAAAAAATTGTGCATTTCGATATCAAGCCGGAAAATATTCTTTTAGATGAAAAATTTAATGCTAAAGTTGCTGACTTTGGGTTATCAAAGCTTATTGATAGAGACATTAGCAGAGTAATGACCAAAATGCGGGGAACTCCTGGATATTTAGCACCTGAATGGCTAACAGCAATGGTCACTGAGAAGGTTGATGTTTATAGTTTTGGTGTTGTGGTAATGGAGATTCTATCTGGAAGAAGAAACCTTGATGATTCCGAGACTGAAGAGAATCACCATCTGATTAAATTGTTGGAAGCAAAATCTAAGTGCAATGGATTATCAGATTTGATTGACAAAAATCTTGTTGATGCTGAATTATACAAAAAAGAAATTGTGAATGTGATGGAGCTTGCAATGTGGTGCTTGCAATGGGATAGTACCCGAAGGCCTTCAATGTTAATGGTGGTTAAGGTTTTAGAGGGAGCAATGGAGGTTGAAACATCATTGGATTATAATTTTGTTTCTTCAATTCCAATGATTGCGAATATACCTAGCGTAGTGGATCAGTCAGCTCCCACTCCAGCTTCAGTGTTGTCAGGCCCTCGTTGAAATCCTATGATCGTTTGTTCTAAGCATTCTTACTCCAAGCTGAAAGAGTACATGGAGCAATCTTTGAACTGCTTTATTTAGAAGCGTGTTTGAATAGTATTAAATTATAAGATTGTTTAATATAATGTATTGGTTTTCTATTTTATGCATGTCATGTGCTTGAAGAGATTACTATTGTAATTAATTAGGTATTGGAAAATACAATTTACATTGCATTAAATTTTGTTTTATTTGGATTCTACTTTTACCATTTAGATGTCGATTTATTTTTTGTCCGGAAAATAAATTATTGAAGATGTTGAATCCAATTCTGATCCAATCAGAATATCTGACGATTCAACTTACGAATATCTGACGCATCATCTAATTAAAAGCAGTGTGGATAATTGACTTAGTGTAATTTAGTCCTGCTCATGATTCTTTTCAAATTTTGATATACACACACACATATACATATATGTTTCAAATTAAGGCTCTTATTTCATTTTGATTTGAACTTTAAAGTATAATAAACATATTATTACAAACACACTTAATTTGAGATCTACTTATTCAATTATATTTGCTCTATATGTTTCCTCTATTAAATATTATGGTTTCTTGATATATAATAATGATAAGGGTAATTCTAAAATCCCCCGCGTAAACGTCCCCTAACTATCTCCCAAAGTGGTTAGCTTCCATAATTTCAACTGTAATTAACTGAAATCAAGCGGACTCCACTCCAGTTAATAATTTTGAATTTATTTTTTCCATTTTCGACGTGCCTTTCTTTCTCCGTCGATTTTCTTCCTTCTCCGTCGATATCGCACATCTCATGCGATTTGCTTACTTTCTTTCTCCGTCGATCTCTTACTCCGTCGGTCACTGCCTCCTTCTATCTCTTCATCTCCATCGATCTCTTCCACCGTTGAATCAGCTCCGTCGGTCACTGCTTCTTTAGATCAGCGATCTAAACTTCTTCTTAGATCTTCTTTTTCAGGTAAATTTTTCATTTTGATCTGTCAATTCTGATGTTCAATTTGATATTATATTTTTCTAGTTTTGTGATTTTTGTTTTGATTTCTATGTGAATCATATGATATTTTTAGTTTGAATCACAATGTATATTTAATTGATGAGAGATTTACATAATGTCGTCTTTTATTGTTGACAGATAATTCAATCATTTGATTCTGTGCGAAATGCTGGTAAATAATTATCAGGTAAATACTTTTGACTTTGTAAGTGAATACTTTTATCTATATGGATGAATATCAGGTGTCTGAATAATTTAGTTTTGGTTACTAATAACTTGACGTGAATAATTTTGAGGTATGTTATTACTCTCAGGTTTCCTTAAATTTTCTTTAGAAGTGAAACAAATTTAAGAATATTGAGAAAGTGTTATGGTCTAAAACTTCAAGGCAATCTGCTCATAGTTATATTGACGTTGATCTCTGCCTCCGTTGATCTCTTTAATTTTTTGAATCAACTCCGTCGTTCTGTCCGTCTAGCTCCGGCGACACTCCAGCCGCTTGTCGTCTTTTTCAAGCTTTGCGACGTCATTCTGTCAATTTGTGCCGTGATCTGTCCGGAAGAAGATTGAGATCAGCTTCTTATTTCAAGCTTAATTTTAGGTAAATTTTGATCTGTACTGATATCATCTGTTTATAGTTTTGTATTTTGTGATTTATGTTCTACATCTTTTATTCAATTATCTGCAATTTCTGTTTGAATCACAATGTTTGCTTAATTGATTCGAGATTTGTCGTCTTTATTGTTGACTGATAATTCAATCATATGAGAATTCTTGCTGAATGAATAATTGCTAGTAAATAATTATCAGGTAAATACTTTGTACTTTGTAAGTGGATACTTTATGTCTATAGATGAATACTTTAGTGTTAAGTCATTGACACTTTTATTGATGACTGGTGCATTTCTTTTGCTGAATGAGTATTTTCTGGTAAATGCTTATCAACTGAATACTTTGTATTTCATAATGAATACTTTTGTCAAAACAGATGAATACTTTAATGACAAGTGTTTTCTGATAGATAATTATTTTAGAAGTCTTACTGAGTAAGATTTTATGCTCATACAAGTTGAATACTTTATCTATTATAGATGAATACTTTAAGTGAATATATTTATTTTAATTTTTATATATTTTTTGTTATGTATGAATACTTAAGGGTGTTATAAACTGTTGAATTTGTTTCATTCATAGTGTGAATGAATAATTAGTTAGTATGACATGTGTAGTTAGTTTTAATGAAATTATGCATGAATACTTTATTTTTTTTGGGATGAATATGGCTGTTGAATACTTATTTAATGAGGTTGAATATGTGTAGTTAGTTTTTAATTCACATTTTAAAAGTTTTTTATAGTATGGTTGTTGAATACTTCTTAAATGAGGTTGAGTGATTTGTGTCATAGGGTTGAATACTGGTATGCAACAGTAAAAGACTGGTACAATATGGTATTGGTATGGAAGGAAGAAAAACTAGCAAGTCCCTGTTGTAAAATGTCATTTTATACATGTTTTTATTTTTTTAGTTTTCTTGTTTAAATTTTCTCATTTTTTTTAAGCTCAACTATTTTGAGCATTTTCAATGTTTTTATGTCTATGAGTTGATTTAATGTGAGATTGATTTAAGCTCAATATACAAATGTGAGATTGATTTAATGTCTATGTTTCATTTGCTTGTTGCAGGAATTGGGCATAGGAATTAGAGTCTAATTGAATCTAGCCCAAAAACTATACTTATTTGTAGGATTTTGTGAGGATAGTCGATGAGTCAGCTGTTCAAGCTTGAACTAATTCCAGTATAATTTTTCTGGTTTGAACAAATACATACAACCATCTACTTAACCATCAGGTTTGGCTTCTCTTGTGACATATTTTTTTTCGATATAATCAAGTATATGAATGAATACCTACTCCTAACAGGTAACAATTTATTTTTGATATATTGTTAATAAGAACCCAGTGGTTCTTCTTACACACAGGGACAAATAGCCATTTGACTGTCTCAAACTGTTGGCCAGACAGTCGAGGAATAGCCACCACCGTCTGTTTCTCTGTGTATATGTGCATCAAGATCTGCATTTTACAAGAGAACATACTATAATAAATATGAACAAATAATGTAACAAAGGAAAATCAGAACTGTACCATAATAATCCGTACTATCAAATATGAAATGAAATAACGTAACAAATACCTAACATAACTGTAGTAAATAATGTACAATACCACAACAAATTCTAGAACTGTAGCAACTAAATATAAATGAAAATACAAAAAGAGAATAAAAACTTACTGAGGTGTAAGGGGAAATGAAAAACCAAGGTTGAGCAACAGGTATTTCAAATTGCATCACCTGCAAAATGACCTCAACCAGCTGAACAAAATAAAAAATTATATGTTAAACATGCAAACCTATAATGTAACAAAGGAATAAAAATACTGTAAAAGATATGAATAAATACTTTAACAAACATGAATACACTAAATTGGCATGCAAGAGCACTGACTTAAATAATGCAAAACATATAAAACAATACTGTAATAGATGTGAACAAATACTGCTCAATCTTGAATAAATAATGTAACTGCATCATGCAGACTGTAACTTAGAGGACTGAACAAATAATGTAACATACTAAGGGAATACTGTAATTTATACGGAGTGGATACTGTAAAACTTGAAGAATTAAACTACAAAACATGAATACTGTAAAAGTTGAAAAGAATACTGTAATTTATACGGAGAGGATCATGTAACAGATAGCACATATGCTGTAATAATCACAGTCTGAAGACAAGATCTAGATTCAAAATTAAAAACAAGTATAACTGGTCACCTTTGAGCTTTTTGTGAAGATTTTTTTCATTCGTATACTCGATTATCTTTGACCACAGCACGAGGCCGCCTCATGTGAAGATCAAGAGTTGTCTATTCCTACCTTGTTTGATCCATTGTAGGGAGAAGATATAGACCAAATCGAATGAATAGATTGGTAAAGGAGAAAAAAATTTCTAAAGAGAGAAGAGAGATCACAAATGAACAGATCGGGAAAAGAGAAATTTTCATTTTCTAAAGGGAGAAAAGAGATCGCGAATGAACAGATCGGGAAGGAAATATCGAAGAGAAGGAGAAAAGGAAAATCGCCCGAAATCGCCCCAAAATCGCGCACAAAATCACAGAAAGATACGATTTGAAAATGAAAAGCGAAAACAGGAAATGAAGCTGGGAAAAAGAATTATATAGGCGGAAAAATGAGGACCGTTAATTAATGATTGTTAAACCAGCATTGGATAAGGCGTGGGTAAAAAATGGAAACATAAGTCTGGGTACTAAAACCTTTTCTCAAGATTTTAATACCCAGTCTATTGTCCTTGCTTTTTACCCAAGGTACTTTCTAACATGTTTTAACTGCTGAATCTAACTAATTTCAACAACTTTTCTTTTTAATGAAATTTCCCGATCTGATCTTCTCTCTCTGCAAAAATGAAAATTTCTAATCTCTCTATTCTCTCCGCTTTGCTCTTTCCCCTCTCCTCTCTACATTGAAAGTAAAAAAGTTCGTCGTTGAAATCAAACCTCTTTATGAAGCTAGCTCAAGATGCAATGTACTGTTGACTGAATGCAAAAAGTCCAAGTTCAGGTTCATAGATCTCGTTCACGCTCTAGGATGGATTGTAAGAGGTTCGCGAGCCTGTTTGAGACCTTTCAAATTTTGACCTAGCATTGGTTTAACTCGGGTCTCTGATTCAATCGAGAAGTATAGTTTTCACAATTGGTCAAACCGGATTAACAAAAGTGGTGAATAGATGGAAATATTTACTTTATTAGATTTGTCAAAAATTTCTTACTAAAAAATGCAACGAAGTGGTCTTGAACCACAGCTCCAATTTTGCTTCGATTTCAGGCCTCAAAATCAAACACTCACGATATTGTATCTCAAACTTTGGTCCAGTTATGATTGATTTTTTCTGATTTAATTTTGATTGATTCGATTTTTTCGAAGGATCTGAGGTTTTCGATTTTGTAATTATTTTTTCCTCAATTTCAGATCCTGATTTTCCAGTATTTTTATTTTTTAATTGGATTCTTGATCAGGAAGACAGATCTTGCAATTTTTTTGATATGATTCTTGAACTACTTTTACAGGATTCTTCAACTGCTTTTATAGGATTCTTGCAAATGTCTAGAAGTTTTCTAGTTTCAAGAAATAACATTGATAATATTTAGTTAATATTGTTTTACAAGATTGAATTTATTGACTTACATCCTTGGATTAATTGATTTACAGTATTGGTTGACATTTGTAGGTAAGATTAGTGAATTTAGGATTTGATCTGATATTTGAAGTAGTCTATTTAGACCGTTCTTATAAGTGGAACTCACTTTAGCTTTCTGATCGTTATTCTTATAAGACAGATCAGGCCATCGGTCGGCTCGAATGTTGCCTCCAACTATCTACTCTCTTGTGACCTAATTTCACTTCCCGGTCTAGCGGAGGCCCTCGTGTGGCGGCGGTTGGGCGGCGGACAAATCTGCAATCCTCGTGTGGCTATCGTCGATTTCAGGTACAAGATCTTAAAATCCTAGTTACTGATCTCTTCTTTTCTGGTCCTGACCTACTCTTGTTGATTTTTGGGGGATGATTTTTGCAAAAAAATTTACATGATTTTTGAACTACTTTTATAGGATTCTTGCGTTTTAACAAGATTATTGCAATTGTCTAGAAGTTTTCTAGTTTCAAGATCAGCATCGAGATCTAAACTCTGTGAGTATTCCTCTGTTATCTGTATTTGTTATGTATATTGCGTTACATGATTGGATTTAATTATTGCGTTAATATTTTTTACAGTATTGGTTTAATATTGTTACAGTATTTATTTAAATATATTACAATATTGGTTTAGATTTGTTACATTAATTGGCTTGCATTTGTTATATTATTATTTTTCATTTGTTGTTGTATTTGTTGTTGATCTTCCCATGTTATAATACAATGGACATTATTGATTTACGTTTGTCACAGTATTTGTTTAGAATTGTTGCAGTATTTGTTTGAATTTATTACATTATTAGTTTCTATTTTTTACAGTATTGCTTTACTATTGTTAAATTATTTATTTGCATTTGTTACGGTGTTTTTAATTGATATGTTACAGGTTTTGATACAATGGACATTAATTTGAATGAAGATTTAGAAATTGATATGTTGTTACCTGATGTAGTTGAAGTTGATCAAGTTGGGAAAACTAGATCAACTTTTGAATGAGATTTGAACGTTATATGTGATGAACCAGATGTAGAAGCAAAACCAGAAATATTGTTAGATAGAGTAAGTGACGGTACCCCGTTATATGTGATTGATGTTCAGTATGTGTTAATTTGTTACATTATTTTTCTACATTTGTTACATTATTTGTCTACAGTTGTTATAGTATTGGATACTGATTGATATTTAGACTTATTTAATTTGTTACATTATTTGTCTACAATTGTTACAGTATTTTTTATTGACTGATGTACAGTATTTTTTTGCAATTTTATTTTCTTTGTAATATTTGTAGTTTTATTTGTAAAATTTGTCATATGTTTTTTGCAGAAAGATATATCCAAGGAGCGTTTGATTCTTGCCATGAAACTTCTGACACATCCCAACAATAAACATCAAATATCTGTAGTTGAAAGTTTTGTGTTTGTTGTTTGTTGGACAAAGTTCTTTATTTTGGACAAAGTTTGTAAAGTTTTTTGCTGGAAATTGTTTCTTGGACAAAATTATATTTGTTTATAATATTTGTGATATTTTTGTTGTCTTATAGTTGTGGTCGTACTTGTTACAGTTTTCATACTTCATTGCTGCAGTATTCATTGTTACAGTTTTCATACTTCATTGTTACAGTTTTCATAATTTATTGTAACAGTATCATTGAATATAGATTTTGTCATTATTTTTACAGTTTACGTAACTATTCTTTACCATATTCAATTTCATTAGTTTAAATCTGTAATTTTACAGATTATTTAATTTAAAAAAATGAAAACAATTAATAATCAAAACTTCTAGAACGATAGAAAAAATTTGAAAAAAAATTAAAAACTTTTAGAGAAAAAAAGTACACAAGTTGGCAGTTTTTTAAGTAAAACATGTAGATTTAACTGTCAAAGTATAATAGGTTTGAAAGTACAAGTACACAAAGTACAAAAAATGTTGGAAGTTGGAAGTTATTAATTTTTAAAAAATTGATCGCAACTTTTACATCATTCGATATTGTTTGTTACAGTATTATATTATATTGTTACAGTATTCCGGTCAGTCAAATAACAATTGATTTGGGTAAAAAGTGAGTACAAATTCTTGGATACAATTAGAAGGATCCTTGGAAAAAAAGCTATCGCCTGTTTCTTTACAAGCATCTTACGGTTGGAGTTTGTGTATGTATAAGAACGAATGCACTATCTGAAGTATTGTAGCTATTATAACATCAGTAGTCCCGGACCGTACTCGCTTTTAAACTGAGCCACCGATCTGTCTAGTAAATTGTTGATCCGAAGTTTTACTGGATCGTCTGATTTTAATAACATTGATGCTCATATAAATAGTTAATAATTTACACTGAAACAGGAACCATACAAGAAGCAACGCCAACTCTGACAGCACAACACTACAACATGTCAAGAGATGCAAAATCCATCCTACGTATACGTAGAGCCTACCAAGTCCCAATGAATATAACAGTGGAGAAAAAGGAATAGATTAAGACAATTAGAAACATTAGTTGTATGTAAACTAAGAAGAGCTAGTTTAAACTTCAATTTGTTATCGTTAGAGGATAAGTATATTAGTTCAAAGTCTGGTTTCTGACAAGTGTCATGAGAAGTTATGCCAAGGACATGTGTGATTGAGCAACTGACATATGGAAATTTTCTTATTGGTGCAATGGTGCTTGTGCAAATTATTAAAATCGTAAACCCTAAGAATAGCTAGAAGGAAAGAAATTATTTCTTAGATTTTGGTCGTGGATTTGAATATCCCCGATTGAGAATCAAGTGGCGAAGAAGCAAGAAGAGATACAAATATTTATTTTCTTAATTGCGTGGGTTTATCAGTTGGGTTTTACAGCTGGTCTGGTCCAGGAGCACTTAAACTGCTTAAACTTGAGAAATTATATATAGTCACTGAAGTAGTACTGCAATTAAAATATGGCGCTACATTAACTAAGATATTACTATATATAATTCCAATTAGATAGTTCCGATCAAATTATTTTTTAACATATATAGCGTAGTTGTTAGGTGATTGCAAAGTTTAATGATACTGATACTTAATCTTCTTTTTTCTGAAATGTTTTTCTTACGTTAGCACAGTATAACATGAGATAACCCACCATGAGTTCATGAACATGACATAGAACGATCAATTTGTAGAAAATCACAAATCTGAACAAATTAGTTTGATACAACAAAAGATGTACACATTCAAACCAAACATAAATATATAGTACCACATCACATATTAAGCTGGAATTACAAAGTCATAGCAATATTAATATAAAGTGGCAACTAGGAAAACACAGAGGCACTCCAAATTAAAAAACTAGATTAATGTCTTTCTTTTATTAAAGTTTAATTGGGATAACAATCTAACCTATAAAGAAGTTCCTGCATTTCGTATTTGTACTTGGACAAATGGATCTTCAGATTTTCCAATTCATTTGTACCATCCATCAAAGTGTCTATCAATCGTTGTACCATCTTATTATATTCCCAGCACTTGACATCAACTATTTCAAGCTTTTTGCATGGAGATATTATAATTGTCGATGAGGCATTAGGTGACTCATTTATGTCAGATCCATTTTCACAATAATAACACTGCAATTAACCAATAAAAACAAATGAGATAATAACTAAACTATGTAAGTGAAAAGGCTAAGCTTAAAAATTTAATACTAATGGGAAAAACAATTACATATACTCCTATTTGTTGTATTGAAAGCATCTTCAAGTTTGGCGAACTCTTTAAGATCCAAGTTACAATTTGGCAACAATAAAACATACAAATGACAACAGTCATATTCTTGAGTTTTGGAAATATTGGCAATTCGAGCGGCAAAATAGCTGCTGAATATTCCTATATTTGAATATAAAAAACAAAAATATAAACACAAGGTCAGAACAAAGTCAAGTATATTGAAATAATTTCAAATTAGCACAATTTTCAAAATGAGAATATGAGATGTATACCCGGTACCAATTGCAGTCGAAATGTACCTCTAGACGTTCAACATTTGTAAGGAAATGAAGGCAAGTAGTCATCCCCTCCAAGCATTTGATCATTGAAGAATCAGAACTCACTAAACATGCAAACATTAGAGATGGCATGTTTAGAGTTGTTTTATATGGCGATGATAATCGGCCCTTGTAGAAAAATGAAAGGAGTTTCGGAGCACTAATACAGAGTTGGAATTCATCATTTTTCCTACTATTCTCCATAGATAGATGCTTTAGACTATTCTCCATAGATAGATGCTTTAGACAATCATGAGAAATTACACATTCACTACTTAAAGAACATTCATCAAGGCTAAGAAATTCGAGTATCGTGCATCCGGAAAGAAGGTTCTTCACATAATTAGAGTTAAGAACCACAAAGAAAATGCATAGTTTCCTAAGATTAGGAAGATTTACTACTTGGACCAATGAATCTATAGAAATAAAATAGAGGTACAGTTCCTCTAATGATGTGCAGGTGTAGATGCAACATGGCACGAAATCACAGAGTCGGAGATGGAGAACTCGAGTGTTATGGTTCACGGCATAATAGATCCAATTTGATACTTGCCCTAGGTACTCTAAGCAGATATCATCACAGGACAAGTGAAACACATCCAATTTCAAGGGCTTGCGTCTTACCAACAAAGTGTTCACAAATTTTACAAAACTCTCAGAAGCTGTCGTGTCTTCATCCGCCCCTTCATCGTAAAGCACTAAGTTAAGGGAGGGTAAAGACATCCAAAGGTTCTTCCATCTCTTTGACAGCACACATGTCTGGACTGCCTCCCTAGTATCGAGTAGCCCCAAAATGTGGTGAAGTATCGGATCGGGCAATCTACTTATAAAGTCACCGTTTTCTCCGCTTGAGATATTAGCGCTCTCCATTACGCTATTTAATTAGTAGTTCGAAAAGGCATTCACTTTAACAACTTTCACTTGCTAAAACAAACAAAGGCACAATAAGTGAGCTTCTTTTAACTAAGCCAATATTCTACAAGAAATTATTTAATAGAACAATGGGGAAATTATGCTCAATTACTATACCATGTTAATATCATACACCAAAACAACTAAAATAAAATGAATAATAAGTGAGATCGATCTAAATATATGCAGATCGAACAAATTGGTTGGAGCCTCCAATCTTTACTAAAAATATATATATAATTTTGGAGAAGCTTTTTTATGCATGGGCTAAAATTGGTTGGAGTTTAAATATAACCAATTTCACAAGTGTTTGCTCGAGATAGAATGACAAACCTGAAAAATAAAAGTAAATTGATAAAATTTGTTAGACCTTATTTTAGACAATTCAGATGATATCGAAATTGTCAATAACATATTTTTTACACGGCTTTCTCTGATCAGAAACATATTTTATGCGGCTTATTTTCCCTATCACATAGTTTTTCCTTTATATATAAGCAGTAATATTTTGAGCTATCCAATTAATATTACAGATAACATATATACTTTACTTCATTGGGGCATATATATAGAAATTTTCTTACTGGTGCTCGTTGAAATTATTTAGTTTCAACAAGGTTAAATTTGACATTAATTAGTTTTAGTTGAGACAACAAAACGTGTACGCTATTCAAATCAAATGTATCTAATATTACATCACAAAATAAATGCTCACTTACAAAGCCAAGGTACTACTAATATAAAGTTAGGTTTTTAAGTGGTAACTAGCAAAACACAGGAACTCCAAATTAAGAACTCAACTTTTCTTTCTTTTTGAAAGTTCAGGATATCACAATAGAAAGTTCAACGATAAAATATGTTAATGCTTTTGTACTTGGAGCAATGAATCTTCAGATTTTCAAATTCCTTTTTAGCATCCATCAAAGTGTCTTCCAATTGTCGTATCATCTGATTATATTTCCAATAATTGACCTCAACTACCTCAAGATTTTTGTATAGAGATATTGCAATTGTCGACGGGACGCCCTCTTTTTCACCATGAGATACCTGCAAATAATAACAAATGAGGTCTTTAATAAACAATGCAAGTGAAAAAAACTTTGATTAAGAACTTAGTACAAATGGGATAAAACATTACACATTCATTTTGTAGTATCGTGAGAGCCTTCAACTTAGGCGAACTCTTCAAGATCCAAGTTACCATTTGGAAACAAGAAAACATACAAAATGCAACAGTGACATTCCCGAGATTCGAAAATATTGGCAATTCGATGGACAAAACAGATGCTGACAAATACTAAAGTTAGAAAAAAATAAACAAGGTTAATAAATAAACTTAAGTTTATTTTTATTTAATTATGCATTCTTTTAGAAATTTGCTATTTTGCATATTACACGAATTCAAGACCCCGTTGAAGCCATACAATATATAATAACGTAACTCGTACATTCTATTTGTCATGCTAAGATTTGAAAAAATTAAAATTAACATTATTTGTAAAATGACAATATAAGGTACATACCTCGTATCGGCAACAATCAATAATTAACTCTAGAAGTTCAACATTTGTAAGGTAACGGAGAAATGTAGCCATCCCCTCCAAGCATTTGATCAATGAAGAATCACAACTCACTAAATATGAGGATGCTAGAGATGGCATGTTTAGAGTTGTTTTATATGGTAATGATAGTTCACCAAAATAGACAAATTGAAAAAGATTAGGAGCACTAACAAACAGTTCTTCTATATGACACGTCAGAAGAATTAGATACTTTAGATGTTCATGAGAAATTACGCAATCTGTGAAATTGCAAGTATCTATCTGAAGAATTTCAAGTTTTGGGCTTCCAGAAAGAAAGTTCCTTCAAATAATTAGAGTTTAGATTCGCATAAAAAATGCATAGTTTTTTAAGATTGGGAAGATTTGCTTTTTGGGCAGATGAATCTCTATTAGGAGAATAGAGGTACAGTTCTTTTAATGATTTGCAGGTGTAGATGGAACGTGGCATAAAACAACAGGATGTAAGATGTAGAACTCGAGTGTTATGATTCACGGCATAGCGGATCCAGTCCCTCACCACAGAGTGTTCATAAAAGTTCAAGTGAAACACATCCACACCTAAGGGCTTGCGTCCCAGCAACAAAGCATTCACAAATTTTACAAACCTCACTGCTGACATCAAAATCGATTCCTCACTGACAACATCATTAGAATCAATACCGAAATCAATAAAATTGAAGTTGAGGGAGGGTAAAGAGGTCCAGAGGTGCTCCCACCTCTTTGACAACACACATGTCTGAACTGCCTCTTTAGGTTTGAGCAACCCCAAGATGTGGTGAAGTAGCGGGTCGGTCAATCCGCTTATGTAGTCACAGTTTCCTTCGCTTGAGATTTTGGCACTCTTCATTGCGTTATTTAATTAGTAGCTCTCAGAGTCATTCACTCGAACACCTTTCACTTGCTACAGAAAACATAGGCAAAATAAGTACTTCAAATTAGACAAGATTCTACAAGAAGGTATTTACTAGAATAAGGGTAATGCAAAAATTAGACTATACCATCAATATCAAATTAACACCGAAACAACTAATTAAGTCATAAGAAAGAAGGGAGATCTAACAGTTCTGGTACTATAATTGTTTGACCAACTTAACTCAGACAGGTCAAAAAAAAATCTTTTGCGAATAATAAAAGATAACAATTAAAAAGAAGTATTGAGTGATCTACCTCTAATAATCTCCAAAAATGTCATAAATCTGCAAGTCTGAAATCACATCAGTTATAGGAGTTTTTTTTATATAGAAGAGTGGGAGTAAAAAATGAGGAGTGAAGAGGGAAGTGGAAAAGGCATATATGCACGATTGATGAACCTACCTCGATCTACCTGGGATGGGAATTAATGAGAAAAAATTAAGTGGGATAAATTTTCGAGGTACGTAGCCTGCAATCCTGAATGCCTGTTCAGTTCTACTATAAAACGTACGTAGACCGAGAGGAACTCTCTGGAACTGGGCTCCGCATGCAATCAATCTGTTAGATATTTCTTATATTTCCAAGTTTTTTATCAACTCAACCGCCACTTGGTTCTTTCTACAAATGATGAATTTGAAGAAACATAATTAATAACTTTGTTCCGGATCCGCTGTGCACGATGAAACTACCTCTACCTGGGAATTAATGAGAGAAAATTAAGTTCATGGGATGAATTTTCGAGGTACTAACGTATATAGCCTGCATGCCTGTTCAGTTCTACTCCATCTACAACGTACGTAGACCGAGAGGATAAATTTTAGATATATTTCTTATATTTCCAAGTTTTTGATAAACTCAATCGCCACTTCTGAATTTGAAGAAACATAATTAATAACTTTGTTTCGGATACGCTGTGCATGGCTTATACAAACCAACCGTGCATCGAGTTGCAGACATAATTAATGAAGTCCAATTCCCTAATAAAAATACGGTAATTAGGATATCCTGCCGCGCAACACTGCACATTAGATTCTCTTTGCATTGTTTTTATCATATCTTAGGTAGAGTCTATATGATTGCAATTTGAACGTCAATAATATTTCGATAAATGTATATTATAGTAGCGATTTTTTTTTCTTTCTTTTTATTCGATTAACAATTTATTACACACAACCTTATATCAATGAAACTCCTATATATATTCTACAAAGTGCCTATTTTACATGTGAAACAACGTACACACTTTATTAGTTTCAGTGTTATGAAAACCGCCCGGTACCAATCTGGTTTAATTCATTAATGAGACAGTTTATGTAACTAGCTAGACTGGAAAACCGGTTCAATTGATCGGTTTTTTATAAAAAAAAACCACAGTTACACATCCCAAACAACCTGGTTTTTACTTCGAATGCAGCAGCTTTTACTTCGAATTTAATTAATAATATTATTAATGGAACGTCTATTTTCAAGTAATTTATTTATTCTTGTTAATTAAAAATTTAGCAAATCATGCAACAAGTTTTTTTTACCATAACAATATTTCAATATTATCAAACTATTTTAACTACATGTCTTGATGAATGAGTCAAATTAATATCAAATATTTTCCTAAAAAACAAAAAGAGTGAATCGGCACAGATATTCAAATTATTTGAATATTTTAGCAAAAGCTGCTATGTGAGGATTCTTTTAGAAATTGACGTGTTTTTAAGATTATTTCAACTAACCAGACATGTTTGCGTACAACTCTTTCTTAAATTTTGACATCAACTAATTTGATGCTTCATTAATCATTGAATGCATTTCATTCACATAATCAAAATTTAGCTCACTGTATAGCACATCCTGTATTAACACATTTCTCCTCAACCACTATAAATTTGAGTTCATTTTAACTCTAAATTTTATTTGTTTACTAAATATTAGTGGAAGAAGCTAGAAAGAAATTGAAAATTAGAAGCATAAAAAAATCGTCATAAAATTAGTACTTAAATTTTTTGTCATAACGCACATAAAATTACGATCATGTTTTATTGCATTTAAATAATCGCATAAAAACAGTAGTAATTAAGTGACGCACTGAAGAAATTATAATTTTAGAGTAATATGCATCTTACATATTACATATTACATATTACATATTGATCCGTGCTATGAAGATCATGTTAATAGTTCAAATTGATTTTTTGAACTTCAAAAATAAAAATATGAGTCCATAGCAAGATTTAATAAAATTTGGTTTGTAAGTACATTTTCGTATGATTTTCTACTTATGTAAAAATTAGTAAAGAAATTCTAAAAAAATATAAAACTGAATATGCAAGTACATTTTCATATAAAGATCATGTTAAACAGTTAAGATCGACTGTTAAAATTTTAAAAATTAAAATATGAGTCCATATATATCGTGGACAATTGTGAAATATGCATGTAATTACCATAGCCTCAATCATACTATCTAAATCAACGCAACCAAACATATCCTAGATAGTTTGAACCGAAATTTTGAACCCAAAAAGCAAACCAAATTTTCTAATTTTTTATTATAACATTTTTAAGTAAAATATTTATGCATATCATTCTTCCTGTGTATCGAGCCTGAACGAAAAAAAAAATTTACTTATTTGTCGGAAGTAACAAAAGGATATTATTTGCTCTACATTTGTCAACTATATATGAAAAGTAAACGAAATAAATAGTATTTATTATATTATACTATCAATAAATTTACAAGTTAGCTCATGACAAAACTAATGAACAATATGAAGAAATGGTTGTATATTAAAATTTGGATCTATTTACATGCATACAGCATTTGTGGCATAAGAAAAACAAAATAGAAAATGAAACATTCACTACAAATGGAAAAAAAAAAAGTTTCTTCCACACTCTACTATTTTGGGGAAAAATAACATAAAATTATTTACATAAACATTGATTTATTGAGAAAATATACTTCTATATGTTATGGCAAAGTAATTAATATTTTAATTAATTCGTGTTGTTAAATGGAAATTTGGCTACATTTCATGAAAATGATTGCAATTTAATCTTCCATATACCCTGTGCCCTCAGGTAATGTTTGGTTGTGGATTAAAGATAAAGAGACCTAATTAAGTTGGTTATTTTAACTTAAGTCAATATAAATTATTCATGTTTAGCTAACACTTAAATTTATAGTTTAACTTAATCTATTCCTTATTTGGTAAAATTTTGATACAATTTAATTTTCCTTAATATACCACTACGTTTGGTATATTAATTAGCTTCTCGCAGTTATTCAATGATGAAAACAAAACTTGGTAAATTATGATAGCATCTCATATTTTTGTTACGTTGATTTCCTCTAATATTTAATTCTGAAACTTTATATTTTATGGTTGTTGGATATTTTTTTTTTTTGCCTCAATTATAAAACAATGATTAATTATTTTAAACTTATGAAATGATTGGAATTGTTGCATGCAGAACCCCTCTGAAATAAGCACACAACATGAATAATATAAGATGATTAATTAATTATACATATATAGTTTCATAAAAATTGTGTTTCAATATTCATATAGGGTAGAAACATCATAAGAATTGAGACTTCTTTCACTGTAAACCAATGACTGTAAATAAAAAAATTTGAAAAAAATACAGCAAGAGCAATTGGATACTGACTATTACATGATTCTAAATTTATATGGAAACAATATTTACTATATAAATTATTTGCTTGATCCCAAAATACACGTACAGCATGCAGCATTCTTTACGGTTGGGCTCTTAACAGAACATGTACAAGTATCTTAAATTGGCATATCAAAAAAAATTAGTGCACTAAGAAAATCATTACACATATATAAAAGATCTTTATTTATATAATAAACCCAAAACAAAAAAATTCCAAAAAATCAGCCTAGCTAGTCAAAACTAAAAAAAAAGTATATCTTACAAAAATAAAACTAAAAAAAATAAAAATAAAATATAGAGAAGGGAATAACAAAACTAAAACCATTTAAAAAATAATAAAAGTATAGACTTGTTTAAAGACGAAATTATGACACTGACAAGCCTCATAATACGTATGGAGAACTTTTTAATTTCTATCTTTTCTCATGAATTATCACAACCTCTTTTTGATTTGAGGATTTCAAAATTTCAGTTGAAACTTATTAAAAAAAAATTTCAGTTGAAACTTCTGATGAACAACAATTAATATACTCAATTTTAGGGTGAGCAACCTAGTGATTTTGTAATTTTTGTAATATCGGTAAACTTTTTTAATACCCTTCTACCACATTTTTTCAACAAGCTAGGTAACAAACAATATTGAATTGATATTGATGATATTAATATTGCTGCTGTTAACAACTAACAAATATATAGTGTGCAGCCAACATGTTGGATGCGCAACTATAATATGCATGGTTGATAGTTGATACGTACGGTGAACTTTTATATTTTATCTTTTCTCCTGAACGGTTATCACAACCTCTATTTGATTTGAGGACTTTGGCCGTCCAATATATTGTACTCAAAATTATACCCAAAGCATCGCCTTTATTAATGCTTATGCCTGTAATTAAAATACCAAAACTAAATCAATTAATTCTATTAACAAAATAACAACATAATTAATTAAAACCAAATTAAGAGATCAAAATTTTAGCTAGAGAATTAATTTTGTATGTGCAATGTATATAACTCTTTTCAGAGAATATTGTTAGGTCATTATTTATAGATTATAGTATCTAAAATTGTTGAATTTAATTTTATTTTTGGAAAAATTGAGATACCTTTATGATTGGATCTATATGTAGCAAATCAATCAAGAAAATTATATAATATGGATGTTTTGATTAAAAATAAGAGCAATGTTTACTATTACCAAAAATAATAGAGGTAACTATGGAATTTTATATGGACACTAATTATACTCCGGATATTCTTGTGGAGTCAAAAAAAAAAAGTATCCATTAAAAAAATCTAATAACAACTGTTCAAAAATTATTTCCTTTGTGCATATATATGTGCAAAAGAAATAAGAATCACTAGAATAGAAAGAAGACAACAATGGTACTCTTTCCAAAATTATTTCCTTTGCACTAATGAAATTAAACATGAATGGTTGTAGTTAAAGGTGTCAATAAAACTTTTTCAATTTTCTATTCAATTCGTATTGTATTTGATAAGACTGGTATATGTGTTAGACTTTTTTTCTTAACTTAACGGATATGAGTATCGTATTTGATAAGATTGGTATCGTATTTAAATAATGTAAAATTTAATTTCTAAGTATATTTTCATATGAATATACGATTGAGTGTTTCAGATGAATTGTTTAGTTTAAAAACAAAGATATAAATTTATATGATAGACGGATCCGCACTCTATAAAATACCATAGCAGCACTCATGTTAATTTGGCAATGATTATTGTCTGTATGTGTTGTGAGTTCCGCGTCATCATGAAATGTTTTGAAAGAGAAATTATGAAAGAAATTGTATATATGTTTCTGATTTATTACAATACTCCCTGTGGGGATTTATAGGCTATTAGAGAATATAGCCGTTATACACATTCCTAATCTTTGAAATTCTAGATATTTGCCTAATTACAAGGATTAATAGGCTAGATACCTATTTTAGCTATAACAGCTATAATTTGGAGGCTGGCTGATTTATTTCCTAAATTGACCTATGAGGATATTCTGAGGTCTGATTTCTTATTTTTCTACACTCCCCCTCAAGTTAGGTTCGAATATGTTTAGAGATCCTAACTTGCACAATATTCTTTGAAAGTTCCCTTTATCTAGGGCTTTGGTGAATATATCTACTAGTTGATCATGGCTCCTCACAAATGGAGTCTCTATTTCTCCAGCTTGAACTTTTTCTCGTATGAAGTGACAGTCCACTTCAATATGCTTAGTTCTTTCGTGGAATACAGGGTTTGATGCTATATGCCGGGCAGCTTGATTATCACAGTACATTGGTATTGGTTTTTCGCATGAGATTTTCATGTCGCATAGCAATTGCTTGAGCCATACTAGCTCACTTGCCGTAGACGCCATCACTCTATATTCTGCCTCTGCACTGGACCTTGCAATCACATTCTGCTTTTTGTTTTTCCATGTTACGAGATTCCCGCCTACAAATGTGCAGTATCCTGTGGTTGATTTTCGATCAAAATTTCTAGCCCAATCTGCATCAGAGTAGGCGAGAATATTATTAGCATTATTTTTCTTCATCCATAACCCTTGTCCAGGAGACCCCTTTACATACTTAATAATTCGGTTTACTGCTTCTAGATGAGCGGTTCTTGGTGCATGCATAAATTGGCTCACAATACCAACAGCAAAGGCTATGTCAGGCCTGGTAACAGTTAAATAAATTAACTTCCCAACTAATCTTTGGTACTGTCCTATATCCTTTAAAGGTTCACCGCTTTCTGGTTCAAGTTTCTTGTTAGTATCCATAGGGGTATTTGCAGGTTTTATACCAAGTTTACCTGTCTCCTTTAATAGGTCAAGGGTATATTTTCTTTGAGAAAAGAACAAACCTTTACTTGAGTGAGCAATTTCAATGCCTAGAAATTACTTAAGTTTTCCTAAGTCTTTAATGTCAAATTTTTCTTTTAGATAATTTTTAACATTATTTATTTCTTCCTCATTATTACTAGTAATAATTATATCATCAACATACACAAGGACAATAGTTGTTGTGTTATTTGAGTGTTTAACAAACATTGTAGAGTCTGCTGTGCTTTTATCAAAATAAAGTAATGACAAAGAGTGACTGAATTTTGTGTACCATTCTCGTGGAGATTGTTTAAGTCCATAAATCGACTTATTCAATTTGCAGACAAGGTTGCAGTCGCCTTCATGCTTATATCCAGGTGGTATAGTCATATACACTTCTTCCTCCAAGTTACCTTGAAGGAATGCATTTTTCACATCCATTTGCGATAAACTCCATCCCAAGTTTACAGCTACTGATAGTAATGTTCTAACAATATTCATTTTTGCAATAGGGGCAAAAGTTTCTTGATAATATATACCATAGGTTTGTGTGAATCCTTTGGCAACTAAGCGGGCTTTATATCGTTCTATGGTTCCATCACTATTATATTTAATTTTATACACCCAATTGCAACCTACAGGTTTTTTTTCCTTTTGGTAGTGATGTAACAGTCCAAGTATTATTTTTTTCAAGAGCTTGAAGTTCTTCAACCATTGCTTGGGACCAAGTTGGATTATTTTTGGCTTCTTCAAAATTATTTGGATCATTTTTGAAATGGCAAACAAGAAAGCTTTGTGAATTAGATAATATTATCATTGTATGAAACATAATTTTGAATTAGATAACTTACATTGTTGATGGCGGTTTTGTTGGCCGAGTTGATCTCCTAGGAGGATTTGCATTTTCTTCTTCAATTTCTCCCCCTAAATGCAATTCCTCATCTTCTGAAGCTTCGGCCTCCAAACGCACTGCCTCAGGTTCTTGATTTTCTCCCCCTAAATTCAAGTCTGCTCCTTCTGAAGAATTTGGTGTGTGTGTTCCTTCAAAAGAGGTTAATTCTAGAAGAACAGTTTCATCTCTAGGTTGTATTATAGAATTTTCTTTTTTTATAAAAAGGCTCGTTTTGAAAAAAAGTTACATTTCTAGATATATATAATTGATTATTATTAGGGTCATAACACTTATATCCCTTTTTTTGTGATGAATATTCTATAAACATAGTTTTTATGCAATTTTTATCAAACTTATCTTGTCTTTTAATATGAACAAAACAAGTACAACCAAATATACGAAGATGATCTAGGTTCATTTTCCGTTTGTTTAAAATATCTAAAGGACTTTTATTATTTAAAATGGAAGTAGGCAATCTATTAATAAGATATATAGCAGTGAGAGTAGCATCTGACCAAAATTTTTTTGGAACATTTGATTGGAAAAGAAGGGACCTAGTAACTTCTAAAATGTGACGATTTTTTCTTTCTGAAATTCCATTTTGTTCTGGTGTGTTAATGCACGTTGTTTGATGAAAAATTCCTTTTTGTTTTAAAAAATCCGAAAAATTTCTATTAATATATTATGTTCCATTATCAGACCTAAATATTTTAATTTTTGTGTCATATTGATTTTCAACAAGTTTTGCAAATTCTTGAAATGTCGAAAAAACTTCATTTTTTGATTTTAAAAGATAAATCCAAGTGGTACGTGAAAAATCATCAATAAATGTAACAAAATATTTAAAACCATTATAAGACTCTACTGGTGCAGGTCCCCAAACATCCGAATGTATAAGTTCAAATATTTTTGAGGATCTACTAGTGGATAATGGAAAAGGTAATCTAGTTTGTTTTGAAAAACGACAAATATCACAATAACTAGAATCTAAATTAGAAAAGTAAAATAACTTATTCAAAACTTTATCTGAGGGATGTCCAATCCTCCAGTGCCACAGTTTATTTTGTTCTACACTATTAGCAACAAATGCTTTATTTGAAAAATTTAAAATATAAAGCCCATTTTCTAAATGACCTTCACCAATCGTCATCCGAGTTGATCGGTCCTAAAATATCACAGTTTTAGGTGAGAAAATGACATCACAATTTAAGTCGTTAGTAATTTTGCTAACAGATATTAAATTGGAATTAAAAGTTGGCAAATGCAAAATGTTTGAAATATTTTTGGACAATAGTTTAGTACTTCCAATATTTTTAACAGGTACTTTAGATCCATTTGCAACAATAACACTGTCGTTATTTTCAGTTTGTTGTATATTTGTCAAAAGATTAATATTTCCTGTCATATGGTCTGTTGCACCAGAATCGATAATCCAACTATCATTTTTATATGCATTTAAACAAAATTTTGATACAATACCTGTTAATTTACCTTTCTCGTCCAAGGAAATTTTTAATCCGGGCCAAGACCCGATCCAATTGTTGTTGGGAGAGGAATGTATTGGGCTGAGTTTTGGACCCGCCTAAGCCTCGCTTCAGACCCGCTAGCAGAGAGCAGACCCGAAACCGCTTCATGTTCGGACCCGTTAGCACCTAAATAGGCCCTTCGGTTGTTGTCACGCGATCTGTCTCTCTCCCTTCCTTTGTTGCCGCCGCCCCCTTTATCGCCTTTCCACCACTTCGGCCGGAGGTGTGGGTTGAGGAACCAACATTGGCCACGGTCGTGACCTTCTTTTCTGCAATGGTCGCACCTGGCTGTGTTGCGTGCTTCCCGCATCTCCGCCCTAGGGTTAGGTTTTCGGGTTTGGTATTGATTGTTGGAGAAGAAGGCTTGGTTCTCCGGCCTATCGCCGGTAGTGGTGTCTGAGGTCATTGCCGACCTTCTTGACTCCTCTTGCTCCAGCAGTGACACTAGTTCTTCAAGAGGGGGGAGAGAGGCGCCGAGAAGGATCTGTTGTCGGACCTGCTCAAAGCTTGGATCCAGGTTTGCAAGAAATTGGAAAATTCGATCTTGTTCTTTCCTTTGTCGGATTTTATCAGGGTCAGTTACCTCTGGTTGGTGGATGTCTAATTCATCCCACTGTTTTTTAATTTCCCCAAAAAACTATGTGATTGGTTTCTGATTTTGTTTGGTTTGGATGATCTCTTGTTTGATTTGAAATATGTGTGCAAAGTTGTTTTGTTTACCAAACCTTTGTTGGATTTTTTTTCCACATTTGTGCCGAGGTGCCTAAGTACACAAATTGTTCACTGAGATTGGGTTCCATGGAGTTCAAAATTGAGGTCATGATATGGTTATCACATTTTTTCCATGCCTCTGGGTTCACTTGTGGTTTCTTTTTATCACTGTGACATACCCGTACGTACCTCTGCCCTTGAGAGCAATTGTCGCTGCTCTGGCCCATGGAATGTAGTTTTTGCCATTGAGAATGATACCTGTTAATTTGGCTGTGGTATTGTCTTCAATCGGGGCTGACATATTTTCTGCCATTGTTGCCTCTGTTTCGTAGATGTGGTTGTGTACCAGTTATTGGTACTGCTTCGCTTGCTTTGATACCATGAAATGTTTTGAAAGAGAAATTATGAAAGAAATTGTATATATGTTTCTGATTTATTACAATACTCCCTGTGGGGATTTATAGGCTATTAGAGAATATAGCCGTTATACACATTCCTAATCTGTGAAATTCTAGATATTTGCCTAATTACAAGGATTAATTGGCTAGATACCTATTTTAGCTATAACAGCTATAATTTGGAGGCTGGCTGATTTATTTTCTAAATTGACCTATGAGGATATTCTGAGGTCTGATTTCTTATTTTTCTACACATCACTTGACAAGTTTGGTTCAACATGTCAAATCAAGAACTCAAGGGCAATTTGGAAAAAGAAAAAAAAATCAAAGTATCAATAAAGTAAAGTGAATATTCTTCAACTTATAATTGTTCAAAATTGAAGTCATGGATTGAGTTCCAACTTCCTCCGAAATACATATTAATAAATCAAAGTAACAATAAAGTTTGAAGGTAAGGACAACAACGTCATTTTAGTTTTTGATTAATATTAATATATATGTATTTGCTTCTAGCCATGTGTTGGCTTTGGATCTGGGATGGTCGGGCCTGTGTGCCTTCAGAGATTTTGGGTTAGAGGTGGTTTACCTCATTATCTTGCTGCATTATTTTGTGCTCAGGTTAAGAATGAGTTTCATCCTTTATTGCAACCGACCTTTTTTTCTTGAGTTGAAATTTGAAGGAGCGTGCCAGAATTAATCGGGGTATAAAACATCCACGCGTCATTAATGGATTTACATTGAAATATCAATGCATTGTTCTCAAACTTTAAACGACTATAACTTTTGATAAAAAAAACTTTGATTTGAACATTTGACTTCAATTCAGAAAGCTCGGGAAGAGACAAAGGACGTAGTGTCTTGGGCATATGCCTCATCTTCTTTTGGGAATTGAAGAAAAATATTGTTTAGGGCTTCAAACTTTCAATTGAAGTTTCTGATGAATAACAATATTCAAATTTAGGGTTTCACAATCTAGTGATTTTGTAATTTTTGTAATATTAGTACTCAATTTTAGATTATTTGTTATTGGTACTTAATTTTTTTTAATATCCTTCTACTGTATTTTTTCAAACAGTTAACAAACAACTTTGAATTCAAATTGATATTGCTTCTGTTGGAAAAAAGGTTGATTGTAGATTATAGTGCGCAACTAAGAGGTTGATTCTGCGCACGTGATAAAAATCGAAATACCCAGAAAAACTAATATAAACAAGCAAATTTAAAGAATTATCACAACCTCTATTTGATTGCTATCTGTTCTCATGAAAAATAATAAAAGTATAGACTTGTTTAAAGACGAAATTATGGCACTGACAAGACTATTAATACGTACGGGCAACTTTTTAATTGCTATCTGTTATCATGAATTATCATAACCTCTATTTGATTTGAGGATTTAGTTCGAAACGAGCAAATTTTGGAAGTTGCTTTGGCCGTCCAATATATTGTTCTCAAAATTATCCACAAAGCATCACCTTTATTAATGCCTATGCCTGTAAATTAAAACACCAAAACTAAATTAATTAATTCTAATAACAAAATAACAACATAATTAATTAATTAAAACCAAATTAAGAGATAAAAATTTTGGATAGAGAATTAATGTTGTATGTACAATTTTCATCACACTTTGTCTTCTGATTGCTCATCAAAGTTTTCATCAGTTGTCTACGCGCCATTATCTCTAAAATAAAACAAACTTAAATTAATTAGAAACTTCCATCCATACACAGACATTCATAGTCACGTTAGCTTCTTCTCTCATATTTGACAAAAAAAGGCATAATTTTAATTTTTAAAAAAAAGATTAATGGGGCAGATTATGTTTATCTTTTATATATATATATATATATATATATTAAGAAATAATAAGGTTCTAGTCCTGATTCGATCCATTCATAAGAAGTGTTGTTAAATGAGAAATTAATGTAAAACTTGAAAGGGAAAAAGAAAAAAGAAAAACCAAATGATGCCTTCAGAAGTTTGATCAATAGCACACAAAAGTAACCATACCTAACAAAAAAAAAGAGAAGAAAGAAAACAAAAACCAGCATAAATTGCCTTGGCGCTGGTGTGGTACCCAGAGAAGGCCAATAAATGTTAAATAGAAATTAAGAACTCAAGACAACATAAAATTGCTAGTCTTAAAATCTGAAACATAATGTGTTTTACCTGGTGAAGATAAAATATTTTGGTATCTGTAAATAATGTTAAGGTTTGGAATTCGAAGAGAGTATTGTACGTTGGGTCACTATTTATAGATTAGAGTATCTAAAATTGTTGAATTTCAATTTGTATTTGGAAAAATTGAGATACCTTTATAATTGGATCTATATGCATGTAGCAAATCAATCAAGAAAATCATACAATATGTTTGATTAAAAATAAAATCAGCAATGTTTCAGTGGGAAATTTATTATTTTTGGTATCTGTCCAAAAATTATTATTTTTTGATACTACAAATTGTGAAGTATTGGAAGTATTGGGTCGGGCAATCTACTTATGAAGTCATAGTTGTCTCTCTTTGAGATTTTAGTCCTCTCCATTGCGCTATTTAATTTGTAGCTCTCAGTGGCATTCACTCGAACACCTTTCACTTGCTTAAAAAAACAAAAACACAATAAGACTTTCAACTAAGCCAAGATTCTACAAGAAGGTATTGACATAATTAAGAAGAATGGTTCAAACCACACACACACACCCACACACTCTATTCATACCAGAATCAAAACAGAAAAGGGGGTACCAACTAGAACCATTGTTTTTGGGCAAAGTACGTAACAATTCATTTCACATTTTCCATTTTAAGTTGCATGATTCATAGCAGCCTACTTGAGTCATTAAATTTACATTAACATAGGTAGTATGATATGAATCTCTTAGTAAGGTTTCTTCTAGGTATCAAAATTTGCCCAAAAACCCGACTAAACTCAAGTCCAATACTTTTTAGTAAAATTTCTCACAAATTGCGTCTATATACTATCAAAGACAAATACTGATTCAAGCATGCATGACTCACATCCGAAGAGCAAGTCAACAAGAGAGAATAGGGCAAGTATCAAATTTAGAGGATTATGCAACATGACTGCTACTGTCTGGTACCAGAATCCACTAAGGTATAAATTCAGAGTTGTAGGACTTTGAGCAAAATAAAAAACCCAGTAATTTATTGCATGCATAGGTCAACTTAATTATTAGCCCCTTAAAACTCATGCTTAATGCGATTTTTATTATACAAGTAGGTATTCATTCACATGTAAAAAGGAAATAATTGCACAAATACCTTAATTTAGTCATGATATCCAGTCTTGATTTGCTTTTATAACTCGTTCTACCCATTTGAGGCTTAAATAACCCCAGTGCAGGAGTTGGTATCATAGGGTACGAGAGTAGCTCGGGTCTGATGCCTATCGGACTCAAACTGAGTTCGATGGGTTCCATAATTAACCGTCCGATCCACTTTAAGATCTGTGAGTGTCACTTTAATATCCGTGCGCGTTTTAGCTTTAATATCCGTGCACATGATCTTAAAGCGGATCGGACGGTTATGGAACCCATCAAACTCAGTTCGTGTCCGATGGGCATCGGACCCAAGCTGGTTACATGCTTGGGAATTTATGGAAGTGATTGAACATGGTTTAAGAAGTGGGGAATCTTAAGAATTGCTAATTAATTAGGTGCCACAGCTTCAAACTGCCATAATTAAGAGTCCTCCCTATTACGGTTCTCAACAGGCTCTTTGATTCTTTGTAGACTGGAGAATAAGGCGGTATTACAGTTGTTCAGAAAAAAATCCTGAGACTGTTACATATAAAATCAAGAATTTGAGTCCTCACCACTTTCCAGCCTCTACGAAGATATTTTTTTTTTTAAAAAAAATACTCTTTGCGGCCTGGAATTGATACTTGAATTTTATTTGATAGTTTTTATTCTCTGTTACGACCAGCAATGGATCTAATTATGACCCGAAATTGGGTCCAAATTTCCTATATTAATCCCATTTTTAGTATTTGGTGTGTCAAGCAAACTTGCAGCCCACAATGACCCTGCATAGCCCAGCCTGCAACTTTGAGTTAGGCCTGTTCTTCACCTGTTTTTCCCCTTATTTCTTCTTCTCCGAATATCTTCGATTCTTTATATATATGGCATTAATCCAATCTTAACGATAAAATGACGTCAAATAAAGTTATTTGGTCAAACTTTGAAGTAAAACGAAAAATAGTCTTTGGTCTAATAGAAGAGGAAATGTTCTCCACATATCAAAATTAGCAAATTTGAAATGACCCTTGTGGATAATAGACAATTAATTAAGTTCTTTGGCCCGAACTTAATTGAAAAATTCAACTAACACCCTAGCTAAACTTTATGTATATTTCATGCTTACCATCTTCAATTTTAAAATAAATTTTGGATTGTTGTTTTATAATGATCTGAAAGTTCTTCAAAGAATAGGACTTGTATGTCCTTGATATAATATACGTAATTATAAAATGATGAAATTAATTAGGTCAAAACAACAAAAGATTGGAAAAAAAAAACAATAAGAATGATTATATATATGTTTTAGTGAAATTATATTAAACAATGCTCATGTTTACCAGTACTTTTGAGGAGCATAAGCTATGTATATATATGTTTTTACTTGATAATTTTAAAATTCAACAAATATATTAGTCGTTGTTTTGGACTAATCTAATGATAAAAAAAAAAATTATATAGATTATCATCAGAATACTTGTTTTATATCTTTAAATACAAAATGTGTAAAATAAAATGGTTGGGAAAAAATCTAAGTCTAAACAACATGTTGTCGAATTAGGAATCAACTTATAAAGATTGGTTCCCAGACTTTGCTCAGGAAAAACTAATGTCTATTTCCAAATAAGTTGAATATTACCAATAATAATGTATATAAAAGAATATTATAGTCAAATAATTTTTTGTTAATTATAAGTAACTTTCTTTTTCAATAAATAAAAAATTAATGCCAACGATTAATCCGTGATTTTTATTAATAACCAAAAATATATATATATATATATATATATATATATTATTAATAACCAGATCCCAAAATATTTTTACCCATGCCCAAACCCCCGGCCCCCTATGGGGCGGTTTACACCCCCCAACCCGCCCCCCCATGGGGCGGTTTACCTAATTTTTTTTTTTAATTGCGATGATGTTTATAATTTATGTATTTTGTAATATTATGTTCGAGAATTTGTCAAAATTTGTCAATCATGTTCGAGAAAATGAATTAATGGGTAACTTGACTAACCTGGGCCGTCGGGAAAATGATTTTCATGCAATTGACTTCTCAGAAATAATTTTCTCCGGGCTGAATTGAGCAGGGGGTTGCCGCCCCCTTGCCACCCCCCGCATACTCCTAGAATCAGGCCCACATACATAGCAAAAATGACATGTCAGTTCAACCTGATTTATGCACAGAAAGAGAAGTTCACAAATTGCTATTCAGGCCCACATACATAACAATAACGACATGTCAGTTCTTCCTCTTCTCAAATCCTAGAAAACCTAACAAAAACACATGTATCCGATTAATCAATCTATAAGATGTATTGCTAAAGAATATGTACCAATATACTAACTATTAGGGACAACTCGATAAATATAGCCATACACTTGATTAAATATAGCCATATATTCTTTTATAATAATTAAAGAGGTTACGAAGCACCGCTATATATAGCCATACACTTGATAAATATAGCCATAAAACATTTGCTAATAATTATTTACATATATCTGAATGGAAAATATCAACAAATTAATTATAATGCATCTAGAATAATTTACTATATATATAGTCTAGGTTAAATGAGATCATTACATAAGACTAGAATAATATAATCAATGTGTGGTTGTGCACTGGGAGTGATGCTCCAATGCAAGGCCTAATCCAAGTTTGAGAAATTCAGATCCAGTGCAATATTCTTGGGATGCCTCCTAAATGTGATAAATTATAGAAAATAGCACATGTTAAGGATAGATGCTAGATATTGCACATGGAGATAGACTGAGATTTCGCAGAGTAACATACATTTTTGTTATGTATGTGGGCCAGATTCTAGGAGTAACATTCATTTTTTTTCGTATTATTTTGCAAAATGATTAATGCACATATCTTATATGTTACTCTGCGAAATTAACACACATGGATAAAAACAAACATAATTCTTGTTTCAGCTTCTGCGCTTTGCCATATTAACATCAGTACATCATTAAGAATTTAAATTGTTGGAAAAATATTAACTAACCAACTAATTTTAAATCTGAATTTTGATCAATAAAATAAATAAATAAATGTATTTAAATTTAATCAAGAATATAAAAATTAAAACTTTGTTACCCGGGGCAAAATGCGGACCTAAGGCAACTTCCTCCTAAGTGAATAATATGCTATTTGCCCCAAGTTACGCCCTATTTCCCCCCCCCCGCCGCACCGTGGTAGAGGTTGATGTAACTTCTTTCAACAATGATAGCAGAATAATATGTTTTCTATGAAAATATTTATTTGTGAGAGAATAGAAATTGAATTTATGAATTATGGAGCTATGAGAAAGAACAAGAGAATATATGAATTGTTGGATCATCCTCTCCAAGTGACATGAACTATTTATAGGCCAATATCAATCAATTGTGCATTCATGAATATTAAAAATAATATTCATTGGATTACCGTTTTTTATTGAAAGAACTTGAACATAAAAAAATGAAAGGTACATTTGAATAAATGGTATATTGATGCATACGTAAACTCAAAACGGTTAGATTTTATTTTTGGGCAAGTTATTGTCAATTAATTATATTGATTGTATGAGACTATGAGTAAATGACAAGATTTAGGAATACCAAGACGCCGCTTGCTATCTACCATATTTATATGATTTGATTTTTGTGGCTGGACGTGACAAATTAGATTAAGGAAATAACTCACAATTAGCTCCATAATTCATAAAGTTAAAACATTAATATTAACATAAATATTTATTTAAATAAATTTTGTGTTTTCAAAATATATTTCTAACATAAATAAGAATCTCTATTTGATTCAATCAGGCATACATCATTGCCTCGTCTTGCCAAAGTGAAGGTAATGTAAATTGATGAATAGAAATAATGAACTTTATTTCTTGATCGAATCTCTTTGTTACAATCTAGGCTCCTTAAATAAGTCGTGATACTGTGTACCAGATGGCAAGAGATTAGAGAGAGTTGGAAACATAGATTACAAGATAGATTGAATCAAGTTGCAAAAGAGAAGAGATGAATAGCGATTGAATGCAGTAACAGAGATACCTGGGGATTGAATTTAGTTGTGTAAAAGGTGAATAGAGAACGCACTAGACTGGTGCTTGACTTCAAAATCTCAAGTCTTCTGCATTACTGGAAGCATAGGTATATAAAACAAGTAATTGGTAAAAAAAAAAAAAAAAAGGCAAAGTGGAAGCGTCAGTGACCCGCCACACTGTCAGTAAATACTGTATTGGAAGTCCAGAGAAACAATATTTTTGGTAGAACACTTTATTGATTCAATTGCTTTTGTCATGTGAGAAGCATTTTATTCCATCATACATTTTTGTTATGTATGTGGGCCTGATTCTAGGAGTATGCGGGGGGTGGCGGGGGTGGGGCGGCAGCCCCTTGCTCAGTTCAACCCGAAGAAAATTATTTCTGAGAAGTCAATTGCATGAAAATCCTTTTGCCGACGGCCCAGATTAGTCAAGTTACCCATTAAATCATTTTCTCGAACATGATTGACAAATTTTGACAAATTCTCGAACATAATATTACAAAATACATAAATTATAAACATTATCGCATTAAAAAAAAAAAATTAGGTAAACCGCCCCATGGGGAGGCGGGTTGGGCATGGGTAAAAATATTTTGGGGATTTGGTTATTAATAGTATTTTTTTTTGGTTATTAATAAAAATCACGGACGATTAATGGTTGTTTTCCAATAAAAAAATCTTACAATTAAATAAATTCAATTTGGATAACTGTCTAATTAAATTTGTAAAAACTAATGCCAGCCCCACCCTTTAAATATTGCACCGAAGACCGAACATTAGGTTTGACAAATGACAACTAACTCTGTTAGGCCTATTAATTTTTTTTTTGTAGCATTAATAAATCAAATTCAAAACATTGAAATTTTCAAATTCACTAAAATACTATAAACGCTGCCACTATATATAAAGTGTAACTCATAATTCCAAAATAGTATAGCGGGGCCTCTGTATTTTATAATATTTTTCTAAGTCCGCGCTATTAATATATTAATTAGCCTTGCCTTTCGACCATGTTGCAAATTTATCAGTTCCAGGATTTTTGCCTTCATTTTTTTGTGCCTCCACCACCATGTGTCCATATTTAAAATGTTAATAACTCAAAATCTATCATAAATGTCTAAATAAAACTATTAGAGATGATCTATGTTTTTTTTTTTTCTAAATATACTCATAAACAATTACAACATTTTGATTTTTTTTTATGTGAAACAATATGTTAAAAAAATCAATATCTAGAATTATCCACATTAGTAAGTTTTTACCTTTTGATGACAATCAAAATAAAGTTGAAATATTATAATTTTTTACACATGCATAGATAAAATGATATCGATCATATCAAATAGTTTTATTTTTTATTTTTAAGTTTTAAATTTTGAGTTATTAACATTTTTAAAAATGAGGTATAATGGAGGTATTTGAATTTTGCTCGTAATATATAAGAATAATTTTAATCGGTACTCCAATCTGAAAATAATCTGAAAAAAAATTTGAATGGGTTGGTTTAGATAAATTAAAAAAGTATTCCTTCACGACGATACTCCAATCTTACGCACTACGATTCAAACTTTGAATCGGTTGCGGTCCATGCGAATAATATAATCCGATAAACATGTTAAAGTAAATAAAATACAACAGCGTCTCTGTATATACATAGACGTGACTACAGCGCCTTTGAAGTCATGCAGATATTAATAAACTATGAAACTTTCCATGTTATATATGGATTAAAATTTTTAATGCTACAGGAAAAGAAACGGTCTGTTAATTAAGCTGCTCCGAATTTTACGACTAAATAGACCACTTCATTCGTCAGATCTAAATACATTTTCTTAGAAAAGAGTTACAAAATTTCCCTGATTTTGATATTTATTTAATTTATTGAATAGTTTCCTATAGTGCAGAGGAACTTCAAGATTTGTGATAGCAGGTAATGTAGCTAGGTTACAATCAAATAGATTAGCTAACTGTGTAGCGCTCTGGTTCAGGTATGTGCACTACTACAGAACTTCAAAACGAACATCAATGACGATTACAGTACCATTAGTGTGATTGTAGATAGTATCTACATTGATGACATTTATATAATTAATTATCCGTTAGTGATTGTACACATATATTGGAAAATATAAATTGGGAAACAAAATTTTTTTGTGTGTATTAATTACAGAGCAAAAATTCCAATTTGGCGTGAAAGGAGAGAGCCCACATTTGGCGCCAAAGGAGGGAACCCGAGTAACCCTATAAAAGAGTACACTGTCCTAAAGTAACGCAATGTTTCAATTTAGATCCATACGGCAGATCAAAGAAAGCACGAATATTAAATAACAAAATTACAGGTCGGATGGTTCAATTTTAAACACAAAATTTTCAACACTACTGGCCTAGAACGGAGAATCGTGTTTGAACATCAACACCATTGCAACACAGCCGATGGCGTTGATACAAAAATATCAGGTAGCTGAAACAACCACACACTAATCACCATTGGTAATACCAATTGCGTAGGTGCTTTACTATCGGTCAGAAACCTGAGCCGATGGCGTTAATTCCAAAAAAAATACTAAACAAACAGACCCCGACTTCACAATAATATAGGCCAATGGTCTATGAATTTTTAGTTAAGAACTTCACCGTTTGATCTGTAATTATGTGATTTAATTTTCATGCTAGCTCAGATGCAACGGATGGATATAAACTCAAACCGTGTGTTACTTGAAAAAAGTTTAATTTCTGAGATGGAGGTCTAATCAACTTAAATTTCTCAGTACTCTTCCTCTTCCTCATTTAGTCTGTTCGGTACTCTTCTTCGTTGTTTACTCTATGTGTGATCACCTCTCTTCTGTTAGGGTTTCTCTGATCTCTCTCTATTCCTCTTTGTGTGATCACCTCTTTCTTCCTCACTTTTCATTATTTCCCCTTCAACTTATTCAATCATAAGTGACTACATTTGTAATTTGTCCGACCAAATACTTCTCATAATCTTAACCCCACCTCAACATCAATGCCAGGGATTCTTCTGCCCGAGCTTCCATGGAGGTGATCACTGCATTACTTCACAAGATGAGCCTTTGAGTACAACTATATCGATCACAACTAGTGGGCTAATTTTGAACTCTATTCTTAATCTTTACATTCCTATACATTGGAGTTAATTATAAATACTTCAGTTCTAGAAACATTCGAAGTTACTGACTTCATGTTCAAATACTTATATTTGAACAAGTATTTGTTCAAATACTTATATTTTATCCTTCTATTTTACTTCTCTTTCAAACATAGCTTTAATTCAAGCAACAACCTCCACCTTAACATGGAGAGGAAGGAAGAAAACAATACGAACAGTGAACATTTTTGTGGTATCAAAGAGAGAATAAACATGGTAAGAAAACAAGAAAGAAGAAACACACTCACTAGCTGCTTAGCAGCATTGGAAGTGGGGAACAAGGGGAAATAGCCACGCATGCACAGAGATAGAAACGAAATAGATTTGGAGAGAAAGGAAGAGAGGTGGGTCTGTTTTAGAATTCCCATTTGTTGTTGATTTCCTTAATTTATTAAATTTTTCAGACTTTACAGATTGACATAATACGTATTTACACAAATAGATTTTTCGATGGTCTGTTTTACGCTAATTAATATCTGTATAATTTAATTATCTCATTGATCAGCTCAGAAAGGAATATTTGGCCTTTTAAATGGTAGTTGTTTCCCTCAAAAATTTACTTGGACGTTTCGTGTATCAGTTTTACTTGTTAATTGTTTATATGTATTTTGCGGAATGTAATAATTATAAATTTGCCTAAACTGTCATAATCCCGGATATATGTCATTTACATATACATAAATTTATTTCGGCAAAAATCAAACAGATTTTTCAATCATTGCACATAAAATTCGTTTATTTGAAAGTGTTTATTGATTTTATTAATCAACTTGGACCATATTAAAAGAAAATCAAGTAAGATCATAACTTAAAACGTAAAAAGAAACATTTTATTCATTTGAAAACAAGACCCGTGAAACATAACTTATTTGGAGCTAAACAGCTCTGAACCAAAAAGCAAGCACGTACCAATCCAAGGCAAGCAAAACACAAAATGACAGAATTAAATGATGGAAACGACCATGCACACAGTAACACCGCTTGCAATTCACACCAACGTAAACACCTGATGACTTCCATTCTAGCCCATTTTTGGTTTCTCGATTGGGCGATAGAATACATGGATAAAAAGCTCCAGAATACGGCCACTACCATCTTCGCTTATGTTTTTCCCGTATACAATGCCTTGTGCTAGCGTGAACTGTCCAGTCCCACCAACAATGGCCCACTCGAATGAAGATGGAGGACTCCATGCTCCACGCACCTCAAGTGTTGATCCGTTCAAGCTGTTATGATCATGTACACAGTACACATTTATATGTATATATAAATAAAAATGTTCGTTAACTCATTAATTGTTCTTATTTAATTTATGTATATATACATATTTATTAGGCTTGATAAATCAATTAAACAATATATACATTAATACATACCTAGCATCATCGAACACCATGGTGAAAGTGCAGTACCAGAGATATTCATTCTTACCACACTGTGCATGCATCCCTTGTGCCCGTGCAACGACCTTTGAACCCGGGTCACGCCCTTCACGTATGGTCCAATCATTGATTGCCATCATACCAAACAAATTTTTGTTTCCAGGGTTTACTGGCACTGTTTGGTTTGTATTCGGCCCTGTAGTGAGTTGATGTAGGTATAGGTGTAAGTTGGCTTCATTTTGCGGGCCTCCTGTTACGCTTGAACCTTTGAAGTATGGGGCATTAATGTCCATGGCTGGTATTAATATTGTGGTAGCTATATATATGAGACAGATAGAGTGAGAGATATGAAGTTATAATGATCTAATGCTTGGATTTTTTGTATGAAATGGAGGAGTCTTCTTGGGGGTATAAATAGGTCCCTTGGTAATGCCTTTTTTTATTTTTATTTTTTCTTTTGAGAAGATGGTAATGCCTTAACGGTTTGACATGTGAAAATAAAATAAAATAATAAAGTCAAAATTTTGAAATAAGTTGAAAACTTTGGATGAAGTAACAAATCAAAGTTTTTTTGATCATGCAACATATTAGGTTTACCTTTTCAGTTTGTACAAATATCAGAAAGATCGTAGAACCATAAAATATGCAAATTTATTTATTTTTAAATGATGCAGAATGTTAGTTTTCTGTTTTGTTAAAATATTAATTTTGGTAAATAAACTTTGATTTGAACGTCTGACTCCAATTCAGAAAGATCGGAAAGAGAGACAAAGGACGCAGTGTCTTGGGCATATGCCTCATCTTCTTTTGGGAATTGAAGAAATATATTGTTTAGGGCTTCAAACTTTCAATTTCAATTGAAGTTTCTGATGAATAACAATATTCAAATTTAGGGTTGCACAATCTAGTGATTTAGGGTCAAAATAATGATGAAAAATGAATATATAAAACAACTAATAGAATAATTTATTAAAAGATTCATTACTTTGACTGCTTGATCTCGTAGCAAATGAATTTGAAACTTCCAAATTTTTGCATGTATATGCATCACTCACGAAGTACATGGATTTCAACGGTTTGAATTCGTGATTTGAAGTTGATCCGATGTATTTTTGGAGTTGTGCTCACCAAACCCTCTTGGTGAGCACGTCACACCCTAGATTTACTCTCTCTCTCTCTCTATATATATATATTAACACTTCATAACAGTAAGTACATTTTCTCAACTGCTCTCTGAAATCCACCGCAATCCAAATTGATGCTTGACCCAACATAACCATTCCAGCAACTCCAAACCAATATAAAATCACACATCTAAACAATTAGTTGAGACAACAAATTACATGAACAATATTACATCACAAAATAAAGGCCAACATACAAAGCCAGGGCACTACTAATATAAGTTAGGGTTTTTAGGTGGCAACTAGCAAACCACATATGAACTCCAAATTAAAAACTACACTGTTCTTTCCTTTTTAAAGTTCAGGAAATTATATTAGAAATAATATTAACGCTATAGCCAACTGCCTTTGTACTTGAACAAATGAATCTTCAGATTTTCAAATTCCTTTGTAGCATGCTTCAAAGTGTCTTCCAATTGTCGTATCTTCTGATTATACCTCCAGTACTTGACCTCAACTATCTTAAGCTTTTTGTATGGAAATATTGCAATTGTTGACGAGACATTAGTAGACTCCTTTGTACTAGCCCCCTCTTCACCTTGAAACAACTGCAATAAATAACAAATGAGATCTTTAATAAACTGTGCAACTGAAAAAAATACTAAGATTAGAAACTTAGAACTAATGGGAAAAAACATTACATATCCAAATTTGGCGAATTCTTTAGGACACAATTTACCATTTGGAAACAAGAAAAAGTAACCAAATCAACAGTCCAATTCTTGAGATTCCAAAATATTGGCAATTCGAGTGGCAAAACAGCTGACTCCTAAATTTGAAAACATATAAACACAAGATTAGAAGTTGGAACCAAGTCAAGCATTGAATTTGGTACCTTTCAGTTAGGTCCAGATTTCAGAATATAACAACAGAAAATTTTCATAAATACTAACTTGACTATATTTTTAAAATTATTTATTTATGAATTCAATTAGAATTGTGCTCTTCTGCATATAAAGAAATTCAAATTTGTACTATTTGCAAAATGAGAATAAGAAGTCATACCTTGAGCAAATGGCCTTTGAAATGCAACTCCAGTAGTTCAACATTTGTAAGGAAACTAAGGAAAGTAGTCATCGTCTCCAACCATTTCATTATTGTTTAATGACGACTCGTTAAACATGAGGATACTAGAAATGGCATGTTTAGAGTTGTAATACTTAGTGACTGTGGTGACCGGAAGCTATCATCATCATACAAAAATGAAAGAAGATTGGGAGTACTAATGACTAGTTGGATTTCTTCAGATTGACAATTTACAATAGCTAGGTGCTTTAGAAATTTATGAGAAATTACACAATGACTGAGATAGCAACAATCTAGTCGAAGAAATTCCAGTATTGTGCATCCAGAAAGAAGGTTCTGAAATTTATTAGAATCAAGAGACGACCGATAAATGGTTAGTTTTCTAAGGTTAGGAAGATTTACTATTGTGACAGATGAATCTATTATACGAGGATGATCGAAGTACAGTTCTTCTAATGATGTGCAAGTGTAGATGCAACATGGCATGGGACCACAGAATTCAATATGGAGAACTCGAGTGTTATGGTTCACGGCATAAAGGATCCAGTCCCTTACTTGCCATTCATTTGTTGGTAGGAATCTAAAACAGGACAAGCAAAACACATCCAAATCCAAGGGTTCGCGCCTCAGCAAGAAAGTGTTCACAAATATAGCTAACCTCGCAGATTCAGCTGTCCTATTGTCATACGCCCTGGCATAGTCACAATGGAAGTTGAGGGAGGTTAAAGAGGTCCAGAGGTGCTCCCACCTCTTTGATAGCACACATGTCTGGACTGCCTCCTTAGTGTTGAGTAGCCCCAAAATATTGTGAAGTATTGGGTCGGCCAATCTACTTATGAAGTCATAGTTGTCTTTCTTTGAGATTTTAGTCCTCTCCATTGCGCTATTTAATTTGTAGCTGTCAGTGGCATTCACTCGAACACCTTTCCCTTGCTTAAAAAAAAAAAAAACACAATAAGAATTTCAACTAAGCCAAGATTCTACAAGAAGGTATTGACATAATTAAGAAGAAAGGTTCAAACCACACACACACCCACACACACAATTCATACCAGAATCAAAACAGAAAATGGGGTACCAACTGGAGCCATTGTATTTGGGCAAAGTATGTAGCAATTCCTTTCACATTTTCCATTATAAGTTGCATGATTCATAGCAGCCTACTTGAGTCATTAAATTTAGATTAACATAGGTAGTATGAAATGAATCTCTTAGTAAGGTTTCTTCTAGGTATCACAATTTGCCCAAAAACCCGACTAAACTCGAGTCCAATACTTTTTAGTAAAATTTCTCACAAATTGCGTCTATATACTATCAAAGACAAATACTGATTCAAGCATGCATGACTCACATTTAGAGGATAGGGCAAGTATCAAATTTAGAGGAATTATGAAACATGACTGCTACTGTCTAGTACTAGCATCCACTCAGGTATAAATTCAGAGTTGTACGACTCTGAGAAAAATAAAAAATCCCAGTAATTTATTGCATGCACAGGTCAACTTAATTATTATCTTCTTAAAACTCATGCTGAATGCGAATTTTATTATACAAGTAGGTATTCATTCACTGGTAAAAGGGAAATAAATGCACAAATACCATACCATGGCAATGTAAACAACTCAAATCAAAATAAATATACCAGAGATTTAACTAATTTTGGCGATTAGAAACTAATTAAAGTATACATGAAAATCATAAACCCTAGGAATTGAATAGCTAGAAGAGGAGAAAACACCAAATTAAAGTATACATCGAAATCGTAAACCCTAAGAAATAGTTACAAGGGGAGAAAAGGCCAAATTAAAACTGACCTGTAGGAAACAATTCTTTCGATTAGAAAGAAGTGGCCAAGCGGCGATAAACCTTTTTGGGGTTTTAGAAGGAAGAAAAAACCATTACTTTGCGACAATAGAGAATTATAAATATAATCGAGACTTAATTTCTTTTCTTAATTTCTTCGATTCATCGGTTGCCTGTTGGGTTTTTTTACAGCTGGTTTGGTGCTGGCGTAGTTGACTTGAACCGCTTAAACATGACATCCTAGGCTTAATACTGGCCCAGGAAAGGCCCAAGAAAGAAACAAAGACGCATCCAATCCAATACAACTATATATGTCATGTCAAAATTTCTAATATGCATGGTACCACATTTATTAGCTAAGTATTAATTGCAATAAATAAAATTAGACAGTTCGTTCGGATCAAATTATTTTTGTTAAATCAAATTAGCTGCAGACGAATTGAGCTCCAGTAAGATGATTTTAATTTTAACTTTATTTGTGTACAGATATGCATACGTTGGTGGGCCCACAATTTATAACGTAATCTCCACTTAACTAATTATAAAATTTTCTTTATTTACAAACAATCAAACATGAGGCTCCTACTCATCAGGAGAATGTCCATACCGAGGACTCATCAGACTCATCAGCTGAGATGTTGCTTTCCAAGAGGGATAGGGGCTTTAGGAAGAAGAAGCCAAGGACCGTATTTATGCCGGCTACTTAGATTATTTGTCACGTGTTGTTATTGTTTTTTCAGATATTATGATATTATAGTTCTTGATACATTTATTTTGCTGAGCAGTTATTTTTGCATTTGTTATTTTGTTATTAATTTATTTTAATCATCACATAATTTCAAAAGTTTAGACCCGACAAACGAACAATTAATAAATAATATAACAAACAATATAGCATATATAATAATTAATGGAAATATTCAAAATACAATATAACATATATAATAATTTACTAGTATCGTGCCCGTGCGTTGCAACGGAAATATATTATAATAGATTAAAAAAAAATATTTTCAAATTTAATCTAGAAAGATAATAGATCAGTTGTCATTTCATTTCTATACATATATTATCTTTTTTTTCAATTTAAACAAACATAATAAATCAGTATAAGATTTAAAAGGAAACCAATACAACCATATGTATTTACTCAAAATCTTTAGTTATAACTTTTAATTCGATCTTAACAATATATATTTTGTAATGATACTCAAAATCTTTAGTTATAACTTTTAATTCGATCTTAACAATATATATTTTGTAATGATACGAATAAACGGTAATGATATATAGTATAATTGACCATAATTAATTAGATTTTCAATCTAAATGCAGATGGTTAAACAAATTTTTTTAGTTGGTTCTTTTCTTTTATAAATCACTATTTTTATTATATGTTATGGTTATTTTCACCGATGACCTTGAACTTATAATTATTTAAGAATTGTCAACATTCATAATAATTACTAATAATTTTATTCTTCTTTTTCATAAAATAATTTTCTACATCTAAATAATTGATAACCAAATCAGTGTTCAAAGTTTTATTAAGAACTTTGAGATTTTTTTCTTTATAGTTTTTTTATCAATTATTTAAGCGTCAGTTTTATAATAATTTTATATGAATACAACTTAATAATTTATTAGTAATCATAGTTGTTTTATTTTATGATATAGAGGAAACGAGGTTTACAAGTAAATTTTAAGGAAATAATTTCATTACATAAATCAAAGATAGGATATCCTCAATTAGGTTTATATCAAATGGTGTATTTTAAGGAAACAATTTAATTGTATGAATCAGGGATAGCTTTAAGGAGAAATAAAGAAATAGATCGCAAGAGATTTATTCAATTTTAATTGTGACAAACTATATAGCCGTATGTGTGACGAGTATATTTTTAATTAAATATAGACTTCTACACATAAAACATATATATTTAATCTAAAGAAGACATATTATGTGACTGGAGGCTGATATTAAATTTGAAAATTCATTTTTCGATCTCAACCGTTGAAAGATTAGGACAACTACGTGCATAATATAAGAACAGAGACACAAATATTCAAAATTCAAAACAAACGTATAACAATATTACGAAACAAATATATAATTAATAAACCTTAAAACCATTTTTTTGTTTTAAAAAAAATGTCATGTCCACTGTTGAAAATGGCGGACATATATAAATGTCTGCCATTTTGAAGGGCGGACTGCCCCTTTTGTGTTCGCGGTTCAAAATGGTAGACGTGACAACTTTATAATTTTCCAGAAAAGAGTGTCGTTTTGGTTTATATTTTTGTTAAATATGGTATTTTTAAAAATTTCGGCCATTCTCCACTGCTATACTGAAATCCAATGCAATTCAAATTGTTGCTTGGCCATTTGTTGTCTACCCAACATATGCGCCTCGCTCTGCACAATACAAAAGCTCAAACTGATTTGGGTTTAGTAAGAATCTCTGGTAATTCAGTCATAGACCAAAAAAAAAAAATTTAAAACTTCATAGTAGCAAGTACATATTTTCTCCACTACTCACTGAAATCCAACGCAAGCAATATTGATGGTTGACCCAATATAACCATTCCAAAAAATCCCACACATCTAAACAAATTAGTTGACACAACAAAACATGTACACTATTCAAATCAAACATAAATAGTATCACATCACAAAATAAAGATGACTTATAAAATCATGGTACTACTAATATATATAAGTTAGGTTTTCAAGTAGCAAAATATAGAGATATTTCAAAGTTCAGGAAATCATATTAGAAAGCTCAACTATAATGTTGCCTATAATGCTTTAGTACTTGGACCAATGAATCTTGAGATTTTCAAATTCCTTCAAAGTGTTTTCCAATTGTTGTATCATCTGATTATATATCCAGTACTTGACCACAACTATCTTAAGATTTTTGTATGGAAATATTCCAATTGTTGATGAGACGTTAGTTGACTCATCTGTACTAGCTCCCTCTTCACCTTGAGACACCTACAATCAATAACAAATAATATCTTTAATAAATTGTGCAAGTGAATAGACTAAGATTAAAAACTTGAAACTAATGGGAAAAAGCATTACATATTCTTCTTGTAGCATTGTAAGGTTCTCCAAATTTGGCGAACTCTTTAGGATACAATTTACCATTTCGAAACAAGAAAACGTAAAAATAGAAACAGTCAAATTCTTGAGATTCCAGAATATTGACAATTCGAACGGCAAAACAGCTAATTCCTAATATTGAAAACATATAAACACAAGATTAGAAGATGGAACCAAGTCAAGCATTGAATTTGATACCTTTCTGTTAGGTCCAGATTTCAGAATATAATAACAATTTTTTTTTCGTAAATGCTAACTTGACTTCATTTTTATAATTATATATTTATGCATTCAATTAGAATGGTGCTATTCAATTAGTTTCACTAATTCAAGACCCGTTGAAATAACATAACCCCTATACTCTCTATATGAGGCAAAGATCTAAAGAAATTTAAATTTGTGCTATTTGTCTTCGAAATTGAAATGCAACTCCAGAAATTCGACATTTGTTAGGAAACTAAGGAAAGTAGTCATCCGCTCGAAGCATTTCATCATTGAATGATCTTGAAACGTTAAAAATGAGGATGCTAGAGATGGCATGTTCAGAGTTGTATTACTTAGTGACAAGAACCTATCATCTGCCTCATACAAAAATGAAAGAAGTTTGGGAGTACTAATGACTAGTGGGTTTTCTTCAAAATCACAATTTACAATAGCTAGATGCTTTAGAGATTTATGAGCAATTACGTAATCAATGAGAAAGCAACTGTCAAGTCGAAGAAATTCCAGTATTGTGCATCCAGAAAGAAGGTTCTTCACATCATTAGAAGTAAGAGCCGAGCCATAAATGCTTAGTTTTCTGAGATTAGGAAGATTTACTATCGGGACTGATGAATATATTATATTAGATATGATGTACTGGATATGTGTATGATTATTGAGGTACAATTCCTCTAATGATGTGCAGGTGTAGATGTACGGTGGCACAGAATCAGAGAGAGAAAGATGGAGAACTCGAGTGTTATGCTCAAAGGCATAATGGATCCAGTCCCTTTCAATCACTGAATAGTCAAAGCACCTCAACAATTCACAGGACAAGCGAAATACATCCAAATTCAAGTGCTCACGCCGTAAAAGAAAATTGTTCACAAACTTCGCAAACCTCCCAGCATCAGCGCGGTCAAAACAATAACCATCATCATAATGTCTAAAATCGTCAAAATTGAAGTTGAGGGAGGGTAAAGGTCCGGGCGCTCCCCCTCTTTGCGCTCTGCCCGCATCTTTAGGGTTGAGTAGCCCCAAGATGTGGTGAAGTATCGGATCAGGCAATTTGCTTATGAAGTCATAGCTAATTCCTTTGCTTGAGATATTAGCTGTCTCCAATGCTGAAAAAAGAGAGGGTACTATAAGAACTTTAAATTAGCAAAGATTTTACAAGAAGTTATTTACTTGAACAAAACAAAATACACAAATATACTATACCATGGACCTCACAGAAGTGGAAAATAGATGAGAAATAGAACTTCTCAATGCAGGATTTAGGTCCAGTTTGTGGATTTGCATGAAATCCAAAGCTGGAATTAAATACCCACAGTCTCTGTAATCACAGTTTAGTTCAATTAAATTATGGCCTTGTATACATATGTATACAGTGCTTAAAAACATATTCAAATGGTATTAAAGTTACGACTTTGGACTACATATGATCATATTATTTATTGGCAACACTAGACAGACTGAAAAGGAATAGTATTTAATACCTAAAAAGAAAATCTTGCAAACCGTAAACTCCGCACATGATAGCGTAGTATCAGTTGCTTGTGTAAGGATAACAAAAGCCTGTTTAATACCAGTGTAAAACCTGTTTTCTACTGCTTAAGACCTGTTTTGCTTGATATTACCAAATTAAAAGGAATGAAGCAAAATGGGTCTTACAGAATTAATACCATTAATAACAGTAACGAAAAGAGAGTAAACAATTAGGGAACATAATCCATGTAATTATGTCGAAAACCTTGCTTGACCTTAAAAATAAATTTGTAAATTATGTGATCCATATTAAAAAAGATTACATAACTGAGTATACAATACATAAGAATCTTGCCTAAGATTAATTGCTTTAATAATTCCATTCTTAAATTTATGAAACATGACTGCTACTGTTTTGGTACCAGCATCCACTCAGTTATGAAACCGTTATACCAAATGATAGCACAATATCATAATTTCCAAAATTTTAACAAAGATAATAGAATCAAGTATAACTTCAATTAGTCTAACAACCAGATTTATGGTCAGATGAATCAACAAATTTATGCTGTGATGATAGTGAATCAAAGAAAATTAATATAAAAAGAGAGAATATATACAAACAGATAGTTACCTGAAACAAATTGGCAAATCACAGTCAGCGAAGGAGAGAGCTCTGCCCTTCTCCTCTTTCTTGTTTTCTTGTCTTTCTGTTTTGTTTTTTCTTTTTCTATTTTAGAAAATAGGTGGATCGTTTTCTAAAAGAGACGGAGAGAGAGATGGATGTAGGGTTTATCGCTTGAGGTTTTACAACTGGTCCGGTCCAAACGCAGTCGAACCGCCTAATTAAACTTGACAAATTATGTATGGAAATGTTTTGCCGAGTTCTGGTCCTGGCCCATAAAAAGGCCCAATAATACGGATCTGGCCCATTATGAAGTTCTATACAAATAATTTAATTGTTACCTTAATTACTGATCAAAAGTTTGACAAGATCACATACTCTCGCTTATATTTGGCTGCATGCTACTTTAAATATTAATTGCGATACAAATGAAATTAATCTATGCTATATATAGCTATATTTCTGATGAAAATTAGTTGACGTTTTTATTAATTAAACCAGGAGAGTGCCTTAAATTACTACTAGTTCCAAAGCCTTGTGTTGCATTGGCACATTCACTTAGTAAATTTGTGCACATATATATACGATATTTAAAAAAATGTTTTAAATTAATTTAAATCATGTAAATTTGTCGGAATATATATTTTTAAAGTCACTTCATACAATTTATGTTTATTTTAATTATGACAGCTTAATTATACTTGCAATCATCCCATCAACCCAAAACTATTTTACTACTATGCTATAATTATAACATGCAATATAATAACTTGTCATGTAATATTTCATTAACATGCAACAACAATAATTTTTGCATCAGAAACAGGAAATTTTATAATTTATAATTTGTGAATATGTATATGCTATGTTTCATGAGAAGTACTATGCATTCTTATCATGCTACAGTTCTCTTAAACTCATCAATCAACCAAATTATTTAATATCATGTCATGCACCAATTTCAGAAAAGTATGATCATGCTTCGGAATACATTTCATACATTGCAAAACTATAACAAATATATTTCTATCTATAGTCCCACAAACAAACTAGAAATCAGCAAGCAATAATGAAGAAATAGAAATCAAACAAACCAACTCATGTATCTAATAATTAATATTAAACCAAATGGTTCAATCATGTATATAAACATATTCCAATAAACCAATAATTAAGTAAACAAATAGCATGTATTACATGCATAATTTCTACTTAATTGTATGGAGATTACCCAAAGTAGTTGTAGTTCCAATCAACATCTATGGGGTATTACTTTATATGCTCATTAAATTTCTGTACAACTCAATTTTGTAAGTTTACAAAATTGAATGCCGAAAATAAGCCAAGTATCGATTTCAGAAATTGGTTATAAAAATTTATGGTCAATAAATTCATAAAGAAATTGCTAGACCATGAATTATCTCCGTTAACATTTATAACTCTATTTCTATCTAATCATGATGACACATTTTCATTATATTATAGAAAAAAAAAACTAAGAGACAATAAAAAAGGGGGCCAAATCAACACAAAACTTCAACCCTAATTACAGCATAAAATACAATGAAGAAACCGTTCAAGATGAAAAGATATCCGTAACTCAGTAAAGAACAAACCAGATTTCCCACAGAACAAGTAGTTTACCAACTAGGTATCGACTAACAAAATACTCTTAAAACTTTGCTCACGGGATGGATACCGGCTGATGTTGATGAAATTCCATTTCGGAAATGGACTGGCAGTACACAACTCATGGAGACCGCCGAGGATTCGACCACAGGATGAGGGCGTATGGCAACAACTTTATTACATAGATCCTTTTTTTGAGTGGTTTTTTAAAATAGCATCCTAGTAATTGTAATAAGTCTTGATGACACTAGGTATTGGTATAAGTTTTGATGGCTGTTGATGTGTGTTGAGGGAGGTATGGTTTCAGCCTTAAGCTGAATTCATCTGTTGCTCATTATCAAATTTTGGGATTTTTTTGTTTGATGATATAGTAGGATATGTGTAGGAAGTGATGTAATTACAGACTTTTGTTGCTAATGCAATGGGCTATATGTCACAACTTAGATAATTGCCAACTTGCTATAACACCAATGTCAAGGAGCCCCAACAGCCCCCGACTAGGTGTTACAAAACATAAGATATAAATAAGGTTATGGCACTACCAATGCTCAACACTGCCAGGTACAATATATAGTCTTCCAACATAGCATATGATGAGATAGCACACCTGTGTGTATATATAGTTTACAGCCTTTCAAATATTTAAGGAGCTCTGTGTTTTTATTTTATCAAACTGACAAACTAACGAGGATCCAAACTAACGGAGATCCTACGGACTTTGGCGACAACAAATGGCTGCACACTGACATATACATATATGTAAAGACTATACCAAATCTGTCAGTGACAGCAAACACTCCTGCCCCAACGTTTCTGCCGCTTAGCTCTGTACTGTCCTCGTTCCTATTACCTGGACCCAAAAAAAATGGAGAATGGGATTGAAACTCCCAGTGCGTTTTTAGTTCCAGTCAGAATATTCAGTTTATAAGAAAATCAACAACAAGAGTAACTAGAGACATGTTATGCTTATGAATGTGTCCAATAGAATGCAAACAAAACTGAAGCATGATATATTTATATGCTATGATATATATATATACATTTCCATAATTCCAGCTAATGCACAAGTTATATATATATATATATATATATATATATTTTAATCCAGTACATTTTGTTTTTTAGTTTTTGGTCGTGGCTACCACGAACGGCGCCTGACATTTCTGTTATGGCATAACCTGAAATTGTGTGCTTACCCAACGGCGCACTACGGCCTTCAGTTATGCGCTACCACGAAGAACAGCGCCTACATAACCTGATCTCGCGCTACCCGAACAGCGCCTCACCCCCAGTCTGGCTACCCGAAAGACAGTGCCTACATGACTGGTTGTTCAGTTAGTTTACATCAGTTTTAATTAGTGCATTCCTCCTGTATACTCTGATTTTATACATGCTATGTCTCATGCTTATGACTTACATCATACTTAATGCAATTCTTACCTCTTTATGCCAGTGACTTACATACATGTACCTGCATATGCTTGTCAGTAATCATAACACAAGAAATTTTCATAAAACCATACCAAATTAGGGAAACAACCAGCAAGGCCACAGCGTTTCGCAAAACATCATCAATTGAAGAAATTGAGAGATTGCACCCGCACCTGACCCGTAATTTTAGTGATGTCGTGTGCTTTTCTCTATGTAAATTTTCTTCTTCCTTTCTTCTAGTTTCTCCTTATTTCCTTTCCCCCCTCAATTTCTTTCGTTAATTTATAAGGGTCGGATTTCAGGAAAATGAAGCAGCTATTGGAAGATTTTATATGGCCCGAATGAAGTATTATTTAATACTCTACCGTTTAGAGTTTATTGGTATTATTATATTATTATTATTCTTTCCAAGTAGGGTTTGACTTCATTACATTGATAATTTATATAATAAAACTTGGCACCGGACTATGGTTCGGTTATGGACAAAATCTTTTATATTATTCTTTTCACTTAGGCCCACCTTTTCCATTTAACTCACCCTTTAAAATTTATTTTATTTTCGTGTTACACTATATGCCTTTTTTTTTAAAATAAAATAAAAAATAAAGACAATTACTGATTGAAGCATGCATGGCTCACAACGGAAGAGCAAGTCAACAAGAGAGAATAGGGCAAGTACCAAATTTAAGGATTTATGCAACATGAATGCTATTGCCTGGTACCAGCATCCACTCAGGTATAAATTCAGAGTTGTACGACTTTTTTTGGTTATAAAAAATGTTGTTTCGAGTTTAAAATTAATGAAGCTATCAATTTCAAACGAACTCAAAACTTAGAATCAGTCAAATTTAAAATCAATATTTAACATTTTTTTTTTCTAATTATCAGTATATTATAACATACATGAGAAATTAAAAAAAAAACAGAGGATCGAGCTTGTATCCTCTGCGATACTTGCAGAGTAGTGGAGGCACTCGCTTAGTACTCCTGACTCAAACTATTTTCCAAAATATAATTTTTTTGTCATACTTTTCTCAGAAATTTTTTTAACTTATATTTAAAATAATTATACAATTATGTTCTATTCTGAAAAATTAACGCACCCTATTCTATTTTCTTGTTCCTGTCTCTTTCTCTAGTTTTCTAATCGAACTCTCTATCTCTAGATATCTAATCAAACAGAACAGTTACATAAAGGAGGATTAAATTGACTATTTTAAGTTAAAGTGAATTAAGTTATTGTTTGGTTGAATCATGACTTAAATTCCACAGGGCATGTTCTAAAAAAATAATAAAAAATCATGACTTAAATTATTTTTCATATTCTAACCAACCAATTAAGATTCGTGCATACAATTTAAATTCACATTACAATTGAGATTAGTGCGGATCTAAACTCATCCGCAGAATCTCAAAACGGATCAGACAAATATTGCCGAAAATCTAACCAAATGTAATATGATGTCCATCCAAAACCTTCATTGGGTGATGGTTGCTGGTTCAATAATAAGGAAAAAAAAACTAAAATTGCAAATCGTAATTATACATAATAATGTTATTAACCTATAACCTGAAATAACCCAGAGAACCTGGTTGCAAAATTATATATTGTACCTAGCTAATTAGCACTTACAATAACATAACTGTTTCAAAACTAATCTTAGAACTATTCAATTTTAAATTCCTACATGAAACAACTACAGGTGATATAAATGCCATTTCGGCTAAATTTTATGAAAAAGATTGCAATTTAATCTTCCATATATACCCTTTTCCAGATAAACCCTTACATATTTATTTTGTACCGAGAGAGTTTGTACAAGATTTCTAGCAGAATGCATGTTACTATACATAGCAGCTTAATATAACAAAAAAAAATAACATTTATTGGGTCTTACCTCCACATTATTCAATATTGAAAATTGCTAAAATCCTAAACGCATAAGTGGGTTTGGGAAAAAAAAAAAAATTATGAACTGCTGCACAGCACAAGCGCCAAGCTCAAACTGATTTAGGTTCGGTACGTAAAAATCTTTGATTCAGTCAAGGAAAAAATAATTTTACACTTCATAGCAGTATTCTTAAAAAAAGTATATTCTGCTATCTGAAATCCAATGCAATTCAAATTTATGCCTAGCCGAAACATAAATATTCCAAGAACTCTTCAACTAATAGAAGATTACACATCCCAACAAATTAGTTGAGACAGCAAAACAGATATACACTATTCAAACCAAACAATAACAATAGTATCACATCATAAAATAAGGTTGACTTACAAAGTTATATTACTAATTAATAATGTAAAGTAAGCTTTAAGTGGCAACTAGCAAAACACAGGTGAACACCGAATTAAAAACTCAATTGTTGTTTCTTTTTTAAATATTGTGTACTGATTTTGTACTTTGACGTATTCATCTTCACATTTTTAAATTCCTTTGTACCTTCCCTCACAGTGTCTATCAATTGTTGTACCGTCTTATTATATTTCCAATACTTGACCTCAACTAGCTCAAGCTTTTTGCACGAAGAAATAGCAATCATCAATGAAGTGTTAGTTGGCACATTTGCACTATCTTCCTCTTTTTCATGAATCCACCGTAACCAATAACAAATGAAATATTTACTTAACCAAGGAAATGAAAATACTACAGATTGAAAGTTAGTAGCCAAGGGGAAAAAAAATTACGCATTTTTCTTGCTGTACTATTGTAAGCTTCGCCAAGTTTGGGGAACTCTTTAGGATCCAAGTTACCATTTGAAACCCAGATAACATACGGAAAGTGACAGTGACATCCTCCAGTTTCTGAAATATTGGCAATTGTAGTGGCAAAACAACGGTTGGCAATTCCTAAATTTGGAAATATAAACACAATGTAGTACAAAGTCAACCATCAAATTTGGTATCATTGAATAAAGTGCAGTATTCAGAATATACCAGTAGAATATTCTACAAATACGAACTTAACTTTATTTTTTTAATTATTTATTTATGCATTCTTTTAGAAATTTGCTATTTTGGAGTGTTATCCTATATAAGAACAGAACTTCTGCACTCTCTTTATCAGGCTGAACTCTAAAGAATTCAAATTAGCATTATTTGCAAAATGAGAATATGAGATGCATACCTGGTGCAAACTGCACTCGAGATGTAACTCCAGAAATTCAGCATTGGTAAGGGAACTAAAGAAAGTAACCAACCCCTCTGAGGAAGTGTTCGTCACAGAATTACAACTCTCTAAACATGCAAACGTCAGAGATGGCATGTTTAGAGTTGTTTTAGATAATTTACCGTCATAGAAAAATGAAAGAAGATTAGGAGCATTAATAAACAGGCTGGTTCCATCTCTATAACAATTTACAATAAATAAATGCTTTAGACATTCATGAGAAATTATTGTGCATCCACTGAAAAAGCAACCATCTAGCCGAAGAAATTCCAGTGTTGGGCATCCAGAAAGAAGGTTCTTCACATTACCCGAGTTAAGATATTCATAATGCATGGTTAATTTCCTAAGTTTAGGAAGATTTATTACTGGCACAAATGAATCTATATAAGGAAAACCGAGGTATAGTTCCTCTAATGATGTGCAGGTGTAGATGCAACAAGGCATGGAACAATCATACGTGATATGAAGAACTCGAGTGTTATGGTTCACTGCATAACGGATCCAGTCTCTTACTTGCCATGGATACGTTGACCGAAACTTAAAACAGGACAAGCGAAACACGTCTAAATCCAAGGGTTTGCACCTCAGCAGGAAATTGTCCACAAATTTTCCAAACCTCGCAGATTCAGCTGTCCCGTTGAGAAATGCATGTTGTTCATTCCATTCGAAGGAGGATAAAGAGGTCCAGAGGTACTCCCACCGTTTTGACAGCACACATGTCTGGATTGCCTCCTTAGTGTTGAGTAGCCCCAATATGTCGTGAAGTATCGGGTCGGGCAATCTGCTTATAAAGTCACAGTTTTCTCTGCTTAAGATATTAACACTCTCCATTGTGTTATTTCACTTGCTAAGAAAAGAAAGGCACAATAAGAACTTTAAATTAGAAAAGATTCTACAAGAAGGTATTTAATGGAATAAGAGAAATACACAAATATTATACCCTGGACCTCACAGAAGTGGAAAATATGTGAGAAATAAAACTTCTTAATGCGGGATTTCAGTCCAGTTAATTTGAGGATTTGCAAGAAATAAGTGATATTTAAAAGTTCTGGTACTTTAATGCGGGATTTCTCTCGTACTGTTTTGTTTTTGTTTTGATATTTTAGAGAAGAGAGGGGAGGGGGGTGGTTCGATATTGTAGGGTTTATCGGTTGGGTTTTACTTGAGTCGCATGCATCATCTAAAATGTTAATTCTTGATGCCACCCAATTAAGTTAATTCCATATTGAAGTTCGGGTACGGGTTAATTAATCCATAAATAGATGTTACCACTAAATTAAACTGCAAACAGAAATTAAAAACCTAAATTAAAACCGAGACTAAATTACAAAATTAGACACCTAATAACAATGCTATCCTCAACAACGATGCCAAAATGCTTGATGAGTGAAATCAAACTTAAAAAAAATTTACCCTAATTTCTTCTTATAGTCGGCTCACAAGCGTATGATGGCACCATGTTGTATAAGTTTGGGTTATTTTGGAATGTTTGTTTGAAAGTAAGCCTGCTAATGGACGGGCCTCCTGTTCAAATTAGGCCAGGTTCAAAATTAAAATAAAAGGGTCCTGCTCATGTTCGGCCCAAAATAAAACACTTCATGTTCTTGATCGGCCCGTTCTATAATGTTCATACCTATATCCAGTTCGAAACAGTCTTGTCTGTAACAGACCTGTTTCAACGAACCGGTCTCAACAATGGACAACTAAATGGGCCACCTCAATATAATTGTGGACAACCAACAGGGCCGAACAATACGGCAATCTGTATAATGAGCAGGATGAGCTTACATGTTGGGACATCCTGAGATTTTGCGTTGGAGACATCATCTCGTATGATTGGAGATAAAGCTAGTGTGGGTACATCCGCAGTTGCATCTATTATTCTAGCTGCGGTAGAGGTTCAACCAGATTTGCATTCGCGCATTCGAGTAGCACAACAGAAGGACCCAAAATGTCAGAGGTTTCAAGAACATTATGAATCAGAAAAAAATACACCTTTTCGACTCTACGATGATGGTATCTTGTGATTTGGTGACCGGATATGTGTTCCCAACGATGATGAGTTGAAAAACTTAATTCTATCAGAGGCACACGACTCAGGATATACTATCCATCCCGGTGAAATCAAGATGTATCAGGATCTAAAACGATATTTTTGGTGGCCAAAGATGAAGAAAAATGTTAAAAATTATGTTGAGAAGTGCCAAATCTGTCAACAGGTCAAAGCTGATAGACGAAAAATAGCTGGACTATTACAACCCATTGAGAAACCAACAAATAAGTTTGAGTCAATTACTATGGATTTCGTGACTAGTTTACCAAGGACTGTCGGACGATACAATTGCACATTTTGTTCCCCTTCGAACTGATACAACAGGAAAAGAGTTAGCTGATTTATATTTGCAATTTCAATTTAAATATCATGGTTGCTCACGAAATATTATCTCTGACAGAGATACTCGCTTTACATCACATTTTTGGGGAAGCTTTCAAGAGTCGATGGGCACAAAGTTAAAATTCAGTTCAGCTCATCACCTGCAATCAGATGGTCAGTCAGAGCGGACAATACAAACATTGGAAGATATGCTTTGAGCATGTGCTCTAAGCTTTCGAGGCTCTTGGCTTGATCACTTGTACTTGGCAGAATTTGCATACAACAATAGTTACCATTCAAGTATTGGAATATCACCACAAGAGGCACTTACTGGACAACCTTGTCGCACACCGTTATGGTGGGGACCAGCAGGTACTTATTCACCTACAGGACCTCAGATGATAGAAGAAGTAGTTGAAAAGACAAAACTCATTCTAAGTCGACTTAAATCAGCTCAAGATTGGCAGAAAAGATATGCCGGTGTTCATCGAAGACCATTAGAATTTCAAGAAGGAGATCATGTATGGCTTCGAGTTTCCCCAGTTAGAGGTGTACATCGATTTGGTGTTTCTGGTAAGTTGAGTCTCCGGTATATTGGACCATTTCAAATTCAGCAAAGAGTCGGATTTGTGGCATATGAGCTTTCATTACCTCCTGCGTTGGATCGGGTTCACCCGGTATTTCACGTGTCACAGCTACGACGGTATATGCGAGATCCATCTCATTGTATTGATCATTCCGACTTGCATTTGGAAGACAACTTGTCTTATGGAGAGGAGCCAATGTTGATATTGGACAGAAAAGAACAACAACTTCGAAACCAAGTTATCAGACTTGTTCTTGTACAGTGGGGACATCATTCAAAAAAAGAAGCGACATGGGAACTAGAAACAAGTATACGTGAGCAATACCCAGAGTTATTCGACGATTCAGGTACGTAGTTACGTTCAGAGGACTGAACACTTTAAAGGGGGAAGAAATGTTACACTAAGAAATTTACAAACACATAATGAAAAATATTTTCTTACTGTATGTCTAAATTTAAAATAAATAAATAAATATATAGTATGGTTATAATATGGAAAATATTGAAACAGTAGGATATTTTTGTTAATATTGAAAATTAGGGAATTATATATTAATAAAAATGAAGGACTTAATTAGTTATATATATCAAAAGAGTAGGGTCAAATATAAACCTTCATTTTATTAAACTTTCATATTATATTATATGTGTCTTTTCATCTACCGCTTATTAATTTTCCTGAACCTTCTTTTCTCTCTCCTCTATTTTCTTTCTCTCTCTTCGTAAATTAAGAAACCAAGATAGTATTTGCTCTTGTGGCTAACACTCTTAGGGTTTACAGTTAAGCACTCTTAGGATTTAGAGTTGTTAATTGGAGGTGTACTTCGCTTTCTCTTAGAATATGTGCAGCTATTGGGTATTTCCTTCATCTCTCTATTTTGCTTCTAGTTGTAATTGATATAGTTACTCAATAGATTGAGTATAAAGAATCCTAAGACGTTAATTTTATTACTGAATTTGATTATAAGACTTGGTCAAAAGTTGAAATTAATTTGATGTCTCTTTCTTTTCTCCCTATTTATTAACGGGTTTCAACCCAATTACTCTTAATAGTCTCCTATGTTTTCTTTAATGATTCAGGTTGTGATTTTGAGTTGTAGGGAGTTTATATATAGGTTGAATTTTCCAATTTCTGGTGCAAAGGTCAAACATTTGATTGTATATTTTTTTTATAAGTAAGTTGAGGGTTATTATGGTAATTTGGTCACTAGTAGCCGTTTGTACCAGTATAATCTTGTTACTGGTATATCATTTCTATTTGGGTTAAGAGTAATTATGAAGAAACTAATTTCTAGTATAATATATAAAATTCCATTACTTAGTAATTTAAGTATGTCATAAGGTCATTTGAGCAAAATTCCATCTGTAGGCTGCTGTACAATTAAATGTACAGATTCAAACTATAATTTCTGAGTCTCATAGAAGATAAGAAAAAAACTAATTTTAATCTCTGTATTTCACCTTCTAGTTAGTCCATTAATCTTGGAAATGATTGAGCACAAGTGGGTTGAATTTGAGCTCAACTTGAAAGTAATTAAATGAACTTAGGGTTACTGATTTGCTGCTTTGAAATAGATATACTTTAAACTGAACTATTATACAAATAGGATAAAGCTGAGATGCTATAAATTGAGAAGGAAGCAATAATGAAACTATATGGTAACTTTTGGTCCAGTTAAAATAATAAATATGTCTAATGTAAATTAAATTTAATAAAGTAACGTACAGTGATGGGAGTTGGGCTCTGGGATACAAAATGTCTTGGCTAATTATCAAATAGAGATTAATTTAGTTATGTTATATTGATATAGGTGTAAATTCTATTGAGCGAGATTTGCCGGACCATCAGAGACTTCGAGACCTTAGTGATATATACGTCTTACGTGGTCTACGTACTCAGGTGCGGGGTTATTGGACTTATTTGATATTACATTTTTAAGAATTAAATTGTTATTCATATTGTCATGTCGAATGATTGATTGTCTGCATATTTTGAAATTTTGCATCATGTGCATAATCCCAAGCAGAATATAATTGAATTTCGTATGATACTTTTGACTTGTCATTTTGTATGGTTTATCGTTTTGTTGTTCTCCTATTCTGGATTCTAGTTGAAGTCACCAATAAATACTGAGATATGAGTTTTACAAAGTCTAGAGTCATGACTAGACTTTGTTACGGAATCCTTATGCGCATATGGTGAACGGCCCTCGCTAATCCCAGTACCGGTTGGGAGGGGGAATCTGATTCTGATTCTGATTTTGACGGGGACTATGGGTGACTATGATTATTATGTTATTTGGTACAAACTCTGAAAGAACAATTACTGATATCTTTATATGACTATGAACCAGACTTTAAATAAAACGGTATAAGCCTAAACACATCAGATGAGGGTCTGTGGTAGGTACAGTGTACCGACAGGTGTGGGTTTAGCGTGGCCACCTGTGTGGTAAGCTGGTGGCTCATCTGTTTGTGTTACCAGACCTGATAATCTAAGTTTAAGACAAATATATCTATGTTGAGCTCCATTTAAAATCCTATGAGTTGATATTCGATTAAATATGGTGATCTAGCATTTGCATTCATATATATATAAACTGAACTGTTAATGTCAAGTTGTGAGGATTTAATTCTGGATATGGATTGATTGCAAGTCCAGTCGCCTGATTGTGGCAAATTTACACTGGGAGATAATATTATTATTATTTCTCACCCGCTATCCTTTTGGGGTTTTTACAGGGTTCGATATGGCTTATCTTGGAGAGGCACGCTAGTAGGCCTTTATGTATATATAGTTATGATATCATAGTAGCCTTTCTTTTGTTTACCGACTAGAGAAATTATATATTATTTTGTTGTACAGTTCTCTAAGTCTTACCTTATGGTTAGTATCATTTTGAGATACATCTTGTATATTATAGTTTTACCAGACATGTTGGAACTTTTACTACTGAGATGACATCTAATGCTACTTTTATTGTATATGCTTTGGATTAAATCGTAAATGCCTCGTGAATATACATGAAACTGTATATTCACGGCTGGTGCTGTCACTATTAGGGATTTCGGGGTGTGACAGTAAATATATATTATCCTGTCCAACTGCAAAAAAAAAAAAAAAAAATCAGCCATGAAACTTTTGGCCTTGGTAGTGGAGATCGAATTTGGGTTTGGTAAGAAAATCACCGATGAAAAAATTCCCATCTCTCCAAGTGGTGATAAGCAAGAAACAGAGATCGAATTTGGTGGTCGGACGGGATAATATTTACCGTTCTTTTTTTAAGTTTGATTAGCCAGCAACAGTATTAGAGGGACAGGATAAAAAAGTCTGGTCCCGTGAGATGAGATAAACCAGTCTGGTTTACCTAGATATCGATAAGCAAAATCAATTCCTTTTCGAGATAACATTTATCTATTTTCGATTAATAATAAAACCGGGTGATACCTTACCATACTAATACAGTGGTGCATCACTGTTTTTTTTTTTTTACGGAAATAATAATTAGAAAATATTAGCAAGGTCAAGTCTGTATATTAAGCATGAACTACATGTATGATGCTAATTTGCTAATTAATTGTGAACCCATTACCAATTTAAATTGTGAAAAATTGACACTTGGCAGAATATATATGTTTAATGGGAATTACATATTTCCCCCTCTAAAATTCATAATATCATATTTACCCTTTTAAAGTTCAGACACAAATTTATCCAATTTATTGTTTTTCTAATATCATTTTAAATTTATAAATGACCCATTTTACCCTTTCTTCATCTTTTTTTTTTTGCCATTTCTCTTCGTTCCCAGAGAGCATCAAAATCTACTGGAACTTGTCTGCATGGAACTTAAATGTAACAATTAATTATCTGCATGGAACTTCTTATACATGTTATTAATATGTTTTCATTTATTCATCCAGAGCAGTTGCCTACCAAAAAGCCGATATACATTGGAATCTCTTAACGAGGTTCGTCAGCAATGATGCAGGTACTTCTTGGATTGGGTATTACCTACTATAGCAGCAGGGCAGGGAAATTAAATACAATTGGCACATAACATGTATATTTTTTGTGTGTTAGCCGAACAATTAAAGGTTGTTTTTTGTATGTTAACCGGTGGAGTGTGATATTTGAAAGCTCCATTCCTGATTTTAGTTAGTCATACAAGGTGGAGGGGACAGAGGTGTAATTATGGTATGTCTTGGGGGTTGTCTTTGTTGTAACATAACAGATATGTTAATTAATGATGGTACGATGGCAAATTTAGTGATACAGATAAATTAATTATGTTTGTCCTCTATGTATATTTTCTCGCTTAATTTGCTGCATCGTTCTATATGTTTGTTGGTCTTTTATATTATCTTGCTTAATTTGTTGCATGTTATTTGTATTCGATTTGGTGATATATATATAGAGAGAGAGAGGCTAGCTCATAGTACAGACATATATAATTAAAATACATATAAGAGAATCACAAACGGCTCAAAAAAATAATAGATAGTAAACTAGGACCTATCAACGCTAACTCAAACAAAACAGATGGTGTAAGACACTTATGCAATCGGCTAATAACACCAACAAGCGATGGCATCCTATACTAAACGGCTGAATTAACGACTGAAAAACTAATATTCTCATCGGTCCCTAATTTTTTACCGATGGCGTTGGAGTTGAACACCATCGGTTTCAGCTCGCCGATGGCATATTCTAGTTAAATTTTAAATAAAAACTAATGGCGCATACTAATTAAGACAAAAAATACTTAAATTTGATAAGCGGAGTATAGTATATCACTATATCTACCTCTTCACATCTCTAGAAGACAAGACCCCTCACTTTAAAAGATAAGTACATATAAAAATAGTCACAACTCAGTAAGACGTGTGGATTGTATGTGGGTGCACTGCCTACCAAGCGGGTGAGGATGTATTAGATTGTTTTATTTAATATATATATATATATATATATATATATATATATATACACACACACACAACCTAGCAGCCGCTGAAAAGTCCTTAAAAAAGACATCATGCATGAAGGGGCAACGCACTTGTGGGGCCAGCTGGAGGTTACAAAGTCAATGGTTCAAAGATAACTTATTCGTTTATGTAAGGGACAAAATACGATCTGAACTGTACACATGAACATCTGGATACAGATGCGATCTGAACTCGACTAAATCAACCAAATTAAACAAATGGAGGAGACCTCGAGATCTGCCATTGAGTATTGAGTTTGACTAATGAATTACAGACAAAAGAAAAGCAATTCATGCCTTCACTCGATATTTTTAAATCTGAATTTTCTTGTCCCTAAAACGAGGGTGATCTGTCATATAACAAATTACATTATGTTAAATAAGAATCACAGTTTTGGCCAAACCAGAAAACAAAAGGAAAAATAAAAAATATAATCTCTTCCAAATATCTTGGGCATTCATCACAATCCAGTCAGATGAAAAAATTACTAGGAACAAAGCAGAATGCTGACACAGTGATACCATCCGTTTTTTTATTAATCGAAAATAAATAAATAAAATATCGCGAAGGGAATTGATTTGGCGGAAATTCGATATTTAGGTAAAGCAGGCTGGTTTATCTCGTCCCACTAATCCGCATATCAAACTTAAAAAAAAATGGACGGTAAATATATATTATCCCATCCGACTGCAAAAAAAAAAAAAAAAATCAGCGATGAAACTTTTGGCTTTGGTAAAAAACCAACTAGGAAAAATGGATGGATTGAGAATAACAGGGTCCTGTGATTCTATAGAACCACAACAGATTAGAAAGGAGAAAAAACTAAGATGGAGAAAGGGTACAATGGGTAGTTTATAAATCTAAAATGAGTTTTATTAGAAAAATCAATAAATTGGGTAGATTTGTGAGTTTCTGAACTTTAGAAGGGTAAATATGATATTATGAATTTTAAGTACGTAATTTCAAGGTTTTCGAGGTTTAAGCATTAAATTCTCCCATTATTAAGATTTATGAAGTTATTAAACGTTAATAATACGTTTCACAGGAAAACCAGAGCTTCAAGGTGAGGTAAAATGCTGTTAATTGACGATATCTTATATTTTTGTTTGCTTGCTTTAATTAAAGATAACATGCTGCTACATTGTAGGGAACTAATTGGATGATATCATTGACTTTCATGCATTACAAAATTGGAGAAGGTTGCAAATATTTTTTTGTGTATCATATTAATTTATTATTGATCGGTACCATATACAGATCAGATTGCAATATAAATACAGCTGTGGATGATTCGCTTGTCAACCTTTAATTCACTTCTTAAATTTTGCACTGTGATTATATTTCACTAATTTGTACAAACTCTATACTTGATTTTGGAAGCACTGGGAACCTAATTAGCAAACTCTGTTAATAAGCATAGCAATATACCACTGATCCCTTTCACGATGAGCTTCAACGACGATGAGCCGATTGTTCTTCCTCCAGGTTCGTTCCCAGTTCTCTTATCATCCATAGAATTTATTTTTTTGGTTTTACAACTCATTTATTTTTAAGCATTATGCATCCCAATTATCCATCTTTTGTTGAAGATTGGATAAGTTAATTACTCTATAAATTGAATTCATACTGCATATTGAACGCGTTTTAGTTTGTTAATATTGCATGCAATTACTGCAGGGGAAAGGCCCACCGTTCCTGGAAGAGTAAAGCTTGTAATAAGAAATAACGACAAGGCACCAATTAAAGAAAATATCCAAAAAGGTGATGTTAGAACTCACTGGTGAAGAAGAAAGTCGATCTGGGTTGGACCTTGTGGTTGTTAGCGGCAGCATGCGAGCAGAAAAGTTACATGAATTCAAAATTGCTATGCTATATTTAATAAAGAAACTCAGTGGTATTGACCGTCTGTCGATTGTCATGTACTCAAGTAAAGCAGAAAGGCTATGCCCATTGCGACAGATGACCGAAAGTTCTAAAAAAGAACTCGAAAATCTGATCAAAGATTTGAAATATAAGGGTGGAACCAACATCACCGATGGCCTTGAAACGGCACTGAATATTCTCAAGGACCGTTCAGTTTGCAGTGGACGTGTTGGCGCTATCATGCTTGTGTCAGATTTGGAGGAGAATATAGACAATGCTGCCTCTGTTCCAGTAGGAAACGTGCCCGTGCACACATTTGGTTTTGGTAAAGGTCACAATCCAAAGGTACAGTTAAAAATTTAAAATAAACACTTATTTACTGATATTTTCAAGCAAGAATTTGCTTGTGCTGCATTCTAATTAACTTGTTCATGTTCTTAATAGCTGCTCAAAGCGATTACCAATAATAGTCGGCTGGGAGGAACCTACTCAGATGTTCCTGAGTACAAATTGAGGTTTGCCTTTTTACAGTGCTTGGGTGGGCTTCTCAGTGTGGTTGCTCAGGATCTGACAGTGACTGTCAGTCAAATCAAAGATGAGTCAACAATAAAGCAGGTATCTTCCGGAAGTTATCCGCAATGCATGGACAATGCTTCTGGTTCTGTAACTGTAGCATTCGGTGATATCTACATCCAAGAGGTCCGCAAAGTGCTAGTTGACCTTCATCTCCCTGCTACTAGAAAGAAACATGGTGCAGATGTTCTGAAAGTCTCTTACACATACAAGTATATCAAATCACAGTAACTTGTAAACAAATTACAAAGCACTTGATTACAGTCATCAATCTAATTGTAATACTTATGTTGATGCAGGTTTGATGGAGAATCGTTTGAGTCCAGTCCTGAGACTGTTACTGTATACCGCAAGTCAGGATTGAGAGCTGCAGAACAACAAGCACTGCCTGAGGTGAGAGCGGAAGAGGTCTGTTTGCTTATTGCCGAGGCGATTATACCAGCAACCACCGATGCTGATAAGGAGGATCTAGAAAGTGCTCAGGGCACGCTTAGGAGTCTGCTTAAATTGGAGGATGCGTATTTAGGGAAATTTACGGCCGAGCTGGAGGAGCTGTCACGAGCATTTTTTGAAAGGGATGGCTGTCCTTTTGCATATTCTTTACTAATTTCCCTGGCGACACAGCGTCACATGACAAGAGGAACTTATACCCGAAAGTCTAGGCTCTTTGCCACACACACTATGCACAAATTCCTTGACGAAGCCTATTATTGTACCGATTATGATCACTTCAAGATGTTCTTCAACGACGACGACCCAATTGTTCTTCCTCCAGGTTCGTTACCAGTTGTCTAACAGTTAATAGAATTGACTATTGTGTTTTACAAATAATTTAATTTAAGAACTGTTCATCCCAATTAGCCATCTTTGATGAAATTTGGATTATAGAAGGAAAAATCAGAATCGGAATCGGAATCGGGATATCGGTCATTTGATCGTCAAATCAAAATCGGATGAATCGGTCAGAATTGGCCAAATCGGATCGGAAACTCAGATCTTTTTGGCAAAAACTTGTTTTGTACTAAAAAAATAGTAGAAAAGTTTGTACAAAAATATTAAAAACAAATAATTTATTTATATAATATAATACAATTCATACAATTAAAATGAACTATAAAAATAACTGGTACAATTTAGCCTTATAAGTACTATGAATGGTATTGAGAGAAATTTGTAATTAAAAAAAATGTGTTCGGATGGTCCAATATAAGGTTAGTCCCAAATGAAAGTATAATTTAAATATTATAATTTCATTCAATAGCAACAAAGATGAAGTGATGCTCTTGTAAAGTCCAATGTTCTCAATCAAAAGGTCCATGGTTCATGTCCTGTTAGTGACATTGGCGAAATCTGAATGGAATGGGACTATTTTGGTCGAAATTTGACTAGAAGGGGGCCATTTCGGCTGAAATTCGAGTCTACCACATAACTCGGTCAGAAATTGGATCGGTACTATCCTATTCCGTTTCGAATAGGCCGATTCTGTTACAAAACAGTCGATTTTTCCTTCTATGGATTGGATAAGGTATTACTCTATAAGACTATAACTTCAATTCATACTACATATTGAATTATAGAAGGCAAAATCAGCCGATTCCCAGTTGACTTGGACGAGTCAACTCGGAATAGGACAAGACCAAGCCAGTTCTTGACTGAGTTATGCGGCAGCTGATTTATTAGATAAGACCGGGTTCACCAGTGTTGAGTCAGCTGAATCTGCACCGATTCCAGACCGAGTTGGCTGAGTTAGATCGATTCCAGACTTAGTTTGGACTGGTTCCAAACTGATTCCTCTGTTAATATAATATATATATATATTTTTTAAAACCCCTAGGCGTTCCATCAAACGTGATAACTTATATGCAAGTACAGAGGAATTACTTTGTTAATATTAATTTTTTTGTGTAACCGTTCATAGAATTGATTTTTTATTTTTTTTACAAATCATTTATTGGAAGTACTATTCATCCCAATTAGCCATCTTTGGTTGAAGATAGGATAAGGGAATTACTCTATAAGACTATAACTTGAATTCATACTGCATATTTAACGCATTTGAGGATAAACCCCAAAGTCAAGGCTCTTTGCCACACACACTATGCAAGAATTCCTTAAGAAAACTCATTATTTGCGATATACTACCAATGATCCTTTCATGATGAGCTTCAACGGCAATGACCCAATTGTTCTTCCTCCAGGTTCGTTACCAGTTCGTCTAACCATTAAGGGTATGTTTAAACGGATGGTGTAAGAATAGCTAGAATAGCAATTTGCATCCAAACGACATTTTTGCTATTCGGAATAGCGAGAATACCAGTTATTTGCTATTCTTCCAAAAACATGAAATAGTATTTGTTGCTTTCAATATTAATACTAATCTAATATTTAAACTAATATTATATTACATTTAATATTTAAATTAATATTATATTGTATTATATTTAATACTAATTTAATACTTAAAATAATATTATATTACATTTAATATTTAAACAAACATTATATTACATTTAATCTAATATTTTATTTAACACTAATCTAATATTTAAAATAATATTATATTACATTCAATATTTAAATTAATATTATATTATATTATATTTAATCTAATATTTTATTTAAAACTAATCTAATATTGAAAATAATATTATATTACATTTAATCTTATATTTTATTTAATACTAATCTAATTTTTTAAATTAAATTATATTACATTTAATATTTAAAATAATATTATATTACATTTAATATTTAAACTAATATTATATTACATTTAATCTAATATTTTATTTAAAACAAATTAAATTTTTAAAAAAAAAAAAAATAAAATTTAATTTTTAAAAAAAAATATATATTACATTTAATATAATATTTTATTTAATACTTATTTAATATTTAAATTAGTATTATATTAAATTTAAATTTAACCTAATATTATATTATATTTAAATTTATATTTACATTATATTATATTTAATATTTAAATTAATATGATATTATATTTAATATTTAAATTAATATTATATTATATATAATATTTTATTTAATACTAATTTAGTATTTAAAATAATATTATATTACATTTAATATTTAAATTAATATTATATTGTATTATATTTAATCTAACACATAAATTATTATTTTATTCATTATCTCCAAACTCTATTCCAAATATGCAATCTAAACAACTTTTTCACTATTCCGAATAGCACTGTTCTTAAACAGTAGTTATTCTTATTTACTATTCTAAACAGTAGTTATTCTAGCTATTCTAAAGTTTATCCAAACGTACCCTAAGAGAATTGACTATTTTTTTTTACAAATAATTTATTTTAAGAACTGTTCATTCCAATTAGCCATCTTTGATGAAGATTGGATCATAGAAGGAAAAATCAAAAATCGGAATCATGACCGTTCATTTGATCATGAAGTTGGAATCGGTCAAATTAGATCGGAAACTCGGATCTTTTTGGCAGAATCTTGTTTTGTACTAACAATTGTCAAAAAGTTTGTACAAAAATATTACACACAAATAATTTATTTATATAACATAATACAATTATTACAATTAAATAAAGAAAATATAAAAAAACCCCCCCACCACCAACAAAAAAAAAAAAAACCCCCCCCAAAAAAAAAAAAAAAAAAAAAACCCCCCACCCAAAAAAAAAAAAAAAAAAAAAAAAAAAAAAAAAAAAAAAAAAAAAAAACCCCCCCCCCCCCCCCCCCCCCCCCCCCCACGCCAAAGAAAAAAACCCAAACCCCCTCTCCCCCCCCCCGCGGCGGGGGGGGGGGGGGGGGGGGGGGGGGGGGGGGGGGGGGGGGGGGGGGGGAAAAAAAAAAAAAAATATATTAATTAATAATTAAAAATAAAAAATTAAAAAAAAAAAAAAAAAAAAAAAAAAAATTTAAAAAAAAAAATTAAAAAAATTTAAAATAAACTATAAAAAATAACTAGTACAATTTGGTCTTATAAGTACTATGAATAGGGGTATTGAGAGAATTTTGTAATTTAAATAAATGTGTTCCGATGATCCAATATGGGGTTAGTCTCAAATACAAGCACAATTTAAATATTATAGTTTCATTAAATAGCAACAAAGATGAAGTGATGTAGTGGTAAAATTCCAATGTTCTCTAATCAATAGGTCCATGGTTCAAGTCCTGTCCTGTTGGTGGCATTTATTAAAAAAAAAAATTGGAAAACAAGTTTTTCAGACAAAATCTGACTGGAATGAGTCCGTTTTGGCCGAAATTTGAGTCCACCGCATAACTCGGTCAGATATCGGATCGGTATTTGCCGAAATCTGACTGCAATGGGACTGTTTTGGCCAAAATTCCAATCTACCGCGTCACTCCATCCGATTCCGGTCTGTAATGGCCAATTTTTCCTTCTATGGTCATTGGATAAGGAATTACTTTATAAGACTATAACTTGAATTCATACTACATATTGAATTATAGAAGGCAAAATCGGTCGGCAGCTGATTTATTAGATAAAACCAGGTTCACTAGTGTTGAAAGTCGGCCGAGTCTGCACCGATTCCAAACCGAGATGGCCATGTTAGGTCGATTCCAGACCGAGTTTGCACTGTGTTCCAAACTGATTCTTCTGTTAATATTAGTTTTTTTTGTTAAAAGCCCGTAGGAGTTCCATCAAACGTGATAACTTGTATAAAGTACAGAGTTAATATTATTTTTTTGTGTAACAGTTCATAGAATTTATTTTGTATTTTTTTACAAATCATTTATTTGAAGTACTATTCATCCCAATTAGCCATCTTTGGTTGAAGATTGGATAAGGGAATTACTCTATAAGACTATAACTTTAATTCATACTGCATATTCAACGCATTTGAGTTAGTTTGCTAATATTGTAATTACTGCAGGGACAACAAGACCAACTATGCCTGGAAGAGTACAGCTAGTAATAAAAAATAATGACAAGGCACCAGTTGAAAAAAAACATCCAAAAGGTGATGCTGGAACTCACCGGTGAAGAAAAAAGTCGACCGGGGTTAGACCTTGTGATGGTCTTAGACGTTATCAACAGCTTGGAACCAGAATTGGAAACAGCTCTGCTATTTTTGATGAAGAAACTTAGTGTTGTTGACCGTTTGTCGATTGTCAATAAAACGAGGCTATGCCCATTGCTCCAGATGACCGAAAGTTCTCATGCAGAACTCAAAAAACTAATAAATCAATTGAAAGGTTGTTGTCTCTCCTCCATCACCTACAGCCTTGAGGTAGCGCTGAATATTCTAAAGGACCGATAAGTTAGCAGTGGACGTGTTGGCGCTATCATGGTTATGTCAGATTGTGACAAGGATATAAGCCGTTCTGCCTCTGTTCCGGTAGGAAACGTGCCCGTGCACACATTTGGTTTTGGTAATCATCACAATCTGAAGGTACAGTTGAAAATTGAAAATAAACACTTATTTATTTACAATTTCAAGCAAGAATTTGCTTGTGCTGCATTCTAATTAACTTGTTCATGTTCTTAATAGTTGTTCAAAGATATTGCCAATGATAGCCGGCTGGGGGGAACCTACTCGGATGTTCGCAAGGGCAACTTGAGCTTAGCCTTTTCACAGTGCTTGGGTGGGCTTCTCAGTGTTGTTGCTCAGGACCTGACAGTGACCGTCAGTCAAATAAAAGATGTGTCAACAATAAAGCAACCTGTATTTGCCGGAAGTTATCCGCAATCCATTGACAGTGCTGCTGGTTCTGTAACTATAACATTCGGCGATATCTACATCCAAGAGGTCCGCAAAGTGTTAATTGACCTTCATCTCCCTTCTTGTAGAAAAAAACAGGATGCAGAAGTTCTCGAAGTCTCTTACACATACAGGTATATCAAATCACTGTAACATATTGCAAACAAATTATGCATAGATGTACAACCTATCAGCAATTTGATGACTGTCATCAATCTTATTATAATCCTTATGCGGATGCAGATTTCATGGAGAATTGTTTGTGGCCAGTCCTGTGACTGTTAGTGTATGCCGCATGTCAGGGTTGACAACTGAAGAACAGCAAGCAATGCCTGAGGTGAGAGCGGAAGAGGTCCGTCTTCTTATTGCCGAGGTGATTAAACAAGCAACCACTGATGCGGATAAGGAGGATCTGAAAAGTGCTCAGGACCAGCTTGTGAATGGTCTGCTTAAATTGGAGGAAGTGGATATAGAGAAGTTGAAGGCCGTGCTAAGGCCCGAGCTGGAGGAGCTGCTAAAATTGATGCAAACATCACAAGCAATTTATAAAATTCATGCCCGACCTTTTGCATATTCCTTGCTTAATTCTCTTGCCACACAACGTCAAACGGCAAGAGGAAATAATATTGGTAAGTTTCTGCTCTTTGCCACTCCCGCTATGCAAGAATCCCTTGAGGAAGCCAAGAAGTTGCATGATATATATAATCACAAGCAATATAGCACTGATCCCTTCAACGACGACGACCACATTAGTTTATCTAGAACAGGTTCGATCTCAGTTGTCTCACCGTTCATAGAATGATGTTTGTTTAAGAAATTATTTATTTTAAGCAATATTGATTCCAATTAGCGATCTTTTATTGAAGATTATATAATGTAATTATACCATAACTGAAATTCATACTACACTGAACACATTTTGTTTAATTTGCTAATTGCTTTTATTGCAGGGCGGGGTCCCAGGGTGCCTGGATTAGTGCAGCTGAAAGTAACAGAACATCCTTTTGTGCCACTTCAAGAATATATCCAAAAGGTGTTGTTGGAGCTCACTTGTGCAGAATATACTAATAGTGAGCTTGGGTTGGACCTTGTGGCGGTCTTAGATGTTAGCAGCAGCATGGAAGGAAATAAGTTTGCAAAAATGAAAATAGCTATGCTACTTTTGATTAATAATCTCAACAATATTGACCGTTTTTCAATTGTGGAGTTTTCTAGTAAAGCAAAGAGGTTATGCCCATTGCACCAGATGACTGAAAGTTCTCAAACAAAACTCGAAAATCTGATCGATGATTTGAAAATTCAGCCTGGAACGAACATCACTGATGGCATTGAGACAGCGCTAAATGTTCTCAAGGATCGTTCAGTTAGCAGTGGACGTGTTGGTGTTATCATTCTTATGTCGGATGGTGAGCAGAATCAAGGCGGTGATGCTGCTAATGTTCCAGTAGGCAACCATCCCGTGTTCACATTTGGTTTTGGTGAAGATCACAATGCGGAGGTACAGTTAAAATTTGAAAATAACCTCTTACTTTTTGACCATTTGAAGAAAAATTTTACCTGTGCTGCATTCTTATTAACTTTTTCAAGTACTTAATAGGTGCTCATTGCTATCGCCAATAATAGCTGGCAGGGAGGAACCTATGCGCAGGTTTCCATGGACAACTTGAACTCAACCTTTGACAATTGCTTAGATGAGCTTCAAAGGGTGCTTGTTTGGGACCTGACGGGCATATGCCGGAAGATATCTCCACTCCATAGACAATGCTGCTGGTTCTGTAACTATAACATTTGGCACTCTCTACAGGCAAGATGTCTGCAGGGTGTTAGTTGACATTCTTCTCCCTGTTACTAAAAACGAAGGTGAAGTAGATGTTCTCAAAGTCTCTTACACATACAGGTATATCAAAATATCAAATCACAGTATCTTCCACAAAAAGAAAATATTTATATCTGTAGTAATGTACTTGTGTACAACCTATCACTATTTTGATGACTCTGATGATCTCGTCCATCTTATTGTAATACTTATGCAGAAACAGCTTTGATGGAGAACTGTTTGTGGCCAATCCTACCACTGTTACTGTACTCCGCACATCAGAGCTTCTTTTGGGAACTCCTTTTCAAAACCCTTAAACTAAAAGGGGAAAACATAGGAAAAAAAAATTAAAAAAAAAAAAAAAATCCCCTTTAATAAAAATAAAAAAAAAAAAAAAAAAAAAAAATTTAAAAAAAAAAAAAAAAAAAAAAAAAAAAAAAAAAAAAAAAAAAAAATAAAATATTTTTTTTTCTCAAAAAGAAAAAAAAAAAAAAAAAAAAAAAAAAAAAAAAAAAAAAAAAAAAAAAAAAAAAAAAAAAAAAAAAAAAAAAAAATATAAATTAATAAATAAAAAAAAAAAAAAAAAAAAAAAAAAAAAAAAAAAAAAAAAAAAAAAAAAAAAAAAAAAAAAAAAAAAAAAAAAAAAAAAAAAAAAAAAAAAAAAAAAAAAAAAAAAAAAAATTTAAAAAAAAAAAAAAAAAAAAAACTCTCCCCCCCCCAAAAAAAAAAAAAAATTTAAAAAAAAAAAAAAAAAAAAAAAAAATATTTAATATTTTTAAAAAATAATTCATTACCTTCCTTCCAAAAAAAAAAAAAAAAAAAAAAAAAAAATCTTTTTTTTTTTTTTTTTTTTAAAAAAAAAAAAAAAAAAAAAAAAAAAAAAAAAAAAAAAAAAAAAAAATCTATTTCAATTTGATTTATTTTAATTAATTTATAACTATCCGAATATTCTGAAAATTTATACCAACACAAACTACTTATTGCTGAGGTGATCAAACAAGCAACAGGTGTTGCTGATAAGAAGCATCTGAAAAGTGTGCGGGATGAGCTTGTCCATAGTCTGAATACATTGGGGGAGAGCTACATGGATAACTTAATAAGTGGGTATCTGGAGACTTTGAGGGCCGAGCTGGAGGAGCTGAGTGAATTGATGCAATCACAAACAATAAATGAAAAGCAAGGCCGCTCTTTTGCATATTCCTTGCTGATTTCCGATTTCACCCAGCGTGGATTCACAAGAGATAAATTTGACGTCTATGCCAGTCCTGCTATGCGAGAATTCCTTGAGGAAGCCAAGATGTATGATGAAATAGATGATTTACATGTCTATATGGACCGGTTCATTTGTGCTGTCGAATCCATTCAAATGATTATCGATCACTTGAAGAGGCCGAGATTGTTGAATGAATAAGACCACTTGCATATCCTGCCGTTGGGCAACCAAGCAGTTCCTTTTTGTCTCCTGTGATGGTGCTTGAGTTTCTTTTTATTTCTAAAACATTTATTTTCAATTTAATTTTTGTATGAACGACTGAAGGGGCTACTGAAGCTTCCTGTTCTTTTTATTACGTGAATTAAAATAAAATATTTCTTTTTGTACATAAAAGCATTGATCCATTGGACGGTGATGTAATCCAAATGACTTGGTAATTGGTACCTATATATTCTGTTCCCCAAACAAAATTAGAGTATTATATACGAACATTGTATAATGTACTTGCCTGGTAATTTATATTTTCTTGCTAATTAAAGGGAGTATCATGCCACTTGGCCGTAAATGAATATGATAATAGAGGTTGTATGATTTAAAATATACAAGATTGAACCAATTGTGAATACTTTTTTCATAAAATAAATTATCGTGGGGAATCAACTATAAATTGATTAGGTTGCCTAATGAAGACTGGAAACGATTATATAGCCTATATGGACCGGTTCATTGGTGCTATCGAATGCATTCAAATGATTATAGACGAAGATTTATATTAGTTCAATTAATGAATAAGACCATTCGAATATCCTGCATGCCATTCCGATTTTTTTTATTAATTGAAAAAAAAATATATCGCCATAGGGTGGCATTTATGTTGGAAATCAAAATATAGGTAAAACGAGATCATTTATCTCATCCTACTAATTCAAATTCGTAACTCCGCTAATTTAATTAACTAAGAATAGAAAAAAAAAAATTTGTGGGACGGGTTAATATATCCCGTCCCTTTTTCCTTGGCGCAACTTATTAACTAAGAAGACAGGAACAAAAAAAAATTGTGGGACGGGATAGATTATCCCATCACACAAATTTTTATTTTTTATTTTATTTAGTTAATTAAGTTAGCAGAGTTATGGATTTGAATTAGTGGGATAGGTTAAATTATCCCGTCTCATGGAATGGGATAATCAATCTCAGATTATCTAGATATCAAAATTTCACCAAATCAATCTCCTTTTGTGGTATTTTATTTATTTATTTATTTTCGATTAATAAAAAAATAGGCGTACCATTGGCCACTCAAGCAGTTCCTTTTTGTCTCTTCTGGTGGTGCATAAGATTTATTTTGAATTTAATTTCTTGATGAACGACTAAAGGAGCTACTGAAACTTCGTTTCTTGTACCAGATTTCTCTCTTGTAAAGGTTTTTGCAATCCGTCACAAGTACACATTCTTTGATCTGCCTTACCAGAAACGCTTCAAGATCTGACAGCATAATGGTTGCTTTTTACATCTGAATATCTCACTCAATATAAGACTAGTATGTTAAAAAAGAAGATAAAATTCTGTTTTAGAAACAGATGCCTTCTCACTCAATATCACCAAAATCTGTAAGTTCAACAGTTCAGTAAGACGCTATAATAAAAATCAGAATATCACCAAGTAACAACAAACAAACTCAATCCTAGTATATATTGTAGGGCTAGGCCCTGTCACATTTTTTGCACCTAATTAGCACTTACAACAACATAAATGTTTCAAAATTTATCTTAGAACAACTACAGGCGCTATAAATGTCATTCTGGCTACATTTCATGAAAAATATTGCAATTTAATCTTCCATATATACCCTTCCAGGAGAGTTGTACCAGTTCCCTTAACAGAATGTTACTAGATATAGCAAAAAAAATAAGCATTTAATGGGTCACAACTCCACATTATTAACCACTAAAAATTGGCAAAATCCTAAACACATAAGTTTGGTGTAGAAATCATATAAATTAAGAGACCACTTAAATATGAAGTCATGAACATTTTTAAGTTTTTTGGGAACTGATTACATAACAGTCAGTCCATTCTCTCAACTGCTCTACTGAAATCCAACCCAATACAAATTGATGTTTGCCCCAACATAACCATTCCAAGAACTCCCAACTAATACAAAATCACCCATCTGAATAAATTAGTTGAGACAACAAAACATATACTACTAATATAAGTTAGGCCCTCAAGTAGCAACTAGCAAAATACAGAGGAACTCCAAATTAAAAACTCCACTGTTCTTTCTTTTTCGAAATTCAGGAAATAATATTAGAAAGTTCAACTCTAATATTGCCTACTGCTTTTGTACTTGGACCAATAAAATCTTCAGATTTTTCAAATCCTTTGTACCATCCTTCAAAGTGTCTTCCAATTGTCGCATCAGTTGATTATATTTCCAGTACTTGACCTCAATTATCTTAAGCTTTTTGTGTGGAGATATTACAATTTTTGACGAGACATTAGTTGACTCGTTTGTACTAGATTCCTCTTCACCATGAGACAACTGCAAACAATAACAAATGAGATCTTTAATAAACTATCCAAGTGAAATAGACTTTGATTAAGAACTTGGTACTAATGGAAAAAACATTACACATTCTTTTTGTAGTATTGTAAGCGTCTTTAACTTCGACGAACTATTCAGGATCCAAGTTACCATTTGGAAACAAGAAAACATACAAAAGGCAACAGTCACATTCTTGAGATATGGAAATATTGGCAATTCGAGCGACAAAACAGATGCCAACAATTCCTATAATTAGAAAAATATAAACACAAGGTTAGAAGTCATAATCAAGTCAGGCATTGAATTTGATATCTTTCAGTCAAGAAAATTCATAAATACACGTAACTTTATTTTTATTTAATTATGCATTCTTTTAAAAATTTGCTATTTTGCATATTACACTAATTCAGGACCTGCTGAAGACAATGCAATATAACATAACATAACTCCTACATTCTGTTTGTCGTGCTCAGAAATGAAAAGTCACATTATTTGCAAAATGAGAATATGAGGTGCATACCTTGTATTGACGACACTCAAAATGTAACTCCAAAAGTTCAACATTTGTAAGGAAACGAAGGCAAGTAGCCATCCCCTCCAAGCATTTGATTGTTGATGAATCACAACAAGTTAAACATGATTTTGTTAGAGATGGCATGTTTAGAGTTGTTTTACATGGCAATGATAGTTCACCCTTATAGGAAAATGAAAGGAGATTAGGAGCACTAACAAACAGTTCATCTTTTATTGGACACATTACAAGAAATAGATACTCTAGATTATCATGAGCAATTATGCAATCAGTGTAGAAATGGCAACTATCTAGCTCAAGAAATTCCAATTTTGGGCATCCAGAAAGAAAGTTGTTCACATAATTAGGGTTAAGAAGATTCGCACAACCAATGCTTAGTTTTCTAAGATTAGGAAGATTTACTCTTTGGACAGATGAATCTAAATTGTCTAAATCTCTATGAGGACTATAGAGGTACAGTTTCTGTAAAGATGCACAAGTGTAGGTACGCCATGGAATAAAATAAGAGGGGGAAAGATGGAGAACTCGAGCGTTATGATTCATGGCATAACGGATCCAATTCATTTCTTGAGAGTTTGATAGTAAATAACAGTGCAATTGAAACACATCCAAATCCAAGGGCTTGCGCCTCAGCAGCACTGCATTCACAAAATTAACACATTTCTCACACTTCACCAAAGAATCAAACTCGTCGCCACTATCATCATCAGAATCCTCATCGGAATCGACAAGTAAATCGAGAAAATTGAATTTGAGGGAGGGTAACGAGGTCCAGAGGTGCTCCCACCTCTTTGACAGCACACATGTCTGGATGGCCTCTTTAATCCTCAATAATCCCAATATGCGATGAAGTATCTGGTCGGGTAATCTACTTATAAAGTCACAGTTTTCTTCACTTGAAATTTTGGCCTTTTTCATTGTGTTATTTAATTAGTAGCTCTTAGAGGCATTCACTCGAACACCTTTCACTTGCTACAAAAAATAACAGTCACAATAAGAGATTGTACTATTTACTGGTAAAGGGGAAATGCACAAATACTATACAATCAGACACAGAAACAACTAAAATCTGAAGAAATAAGTGAGATTTAATAGTCAATGTACTTTAATTTTGGCAATTAGAAACTAAATAAAGTAAACATCAATCAGTGCCAAGACGAACATATTTTATTGCTCATATCGTAAACCCTAGGGTTTACTCACATTCGTAAACCCTAGGAAATGAATTGCTGGAAGGGGAGAAAACAACAACAAATTAAAAAATGACCTATTTCGATTAGATTTTGGTCGTCGATTTGAACATTCCCGCTTGAGAATCAAGCGGCGCAGTGCGAAATGCGATTCTCTTGAATAATTTTCTAAGAGACGAATCTTTGTTTTTTTTTTTTTTAGTTCATCGGTAGGTTCACCGAGTTCATTACATGGGCCTGATATTGACCCAATAAAGGCCCAATAAAGAAAGAATGAAGAATGTGCTGCTAGTATCCAGTCAATTAATGTCATTGTAAATAAAGCGTTACTACAATTAATATATATGATACTATATATTACTATAATAAAAAGTACATAGTTCGGATCAAAATTAATTTTTTTCTACATAAATGCTGTTTAATTGTCAATATTTTATAACAAAAATGATACGAACATAATACTGGCCTGGCCCATTCTAAAACTTCTAAGCAAATATTGCATGGGCTTCAATGGGCCAGGCTTAATGGCCGATGTATAAGCCCTTCATGTTTTACAATTTACATATGTAATACTGAGATTTTAATTAGTTCAAGACGCAATATGATGACACAAATTGTTCTCCAATTGAGACACAATGTTAAACATGGTTCAGTTGAAAGGAAACAACACATACAACTTATGCCATAAATTCTTAACAGACCCCTCATCCCTCCTAGAATTAATCCACACATGTTTATTAGGCTCAGTGCTTTACATATTTAGACTGAATTGATCTAGATTCTGATATGACGGTACAAATTCAAACTCAAACTGTGAGGTAATGCAAAGGATCCAGAATGAGTCTATTTCTTACTAATTGTATTACGTAAACCCAATAAAGCATATTATTATGTGCATGCTACAATAATGGGGCCTCCCAATATTGCTAATTTTATGATATATCTTCATATGAGTAAATCTAGAGTGTGACGTGCTCACTAAGAGGGTTTAGTGAGCACAACTCCAAAAATACATCGACTTCAAATGACGAATTCAAATTGTTAAAATCCATGTACTTTGTGAGTGATGCATGTACATGCAAAATTTTGGAAGTTTCGAATTCATTTGCTACGAAGTCAAGCGGTCAAAGTAATGATGAAAAATGAATATATAAAACAACTAATAGAATAACTTAATCAAAATATTCATTACTTTGACCGCTTGACTTAGTAGCAAATGAATTCGAAACTTCCAAAATTTTGCATGTACATGCATCACTCACAAAGTACATGAATTTCAACGGTTTGGATTCATCATTTGAAGCCGATCCGATTTATTTTTGGAGTTGTGCTCACCAAACTCTCTTGGTGAGCACGTCACACTCTAAATTTACTCTATATATATATAGTACGAGAAGAGATTCACTTACATTGTTTTTTTTGTGACATCGAATTACATACATTTTACATTTTCAAAATTCAAATAGTCGATCCAAACTATTCAACATGATGGATATATTGAAATGTGCTTTCAGATCAAATTTTATATATTTTTTTTATTTTTTTACTATTTTTTAAGATGGGTACAAAAATTCAATGGTCTAAAAATAACGATTTTGTAAAATACTTAATAAATAGTAAAAAAAACATTAAAAAAATATCAAATTTTGTTTGCAAGCACATTTTAATATAGAGATCACGTTGAACGGTTTAGATTGACTGTTTGAAAACTTTGAAAATGTAGAGTGTAATCCAGTGTCACCAAAAAGTAGTATAAGTGGATTCCTCCTCTCTCTATATATATATTTTTTTAAAAGCCCAAAAGCATCATATTTACATATTTGATTGTAGAAGATAAAATCATGCAAAAATGGCCCCCAAAAATTTTAAAATATGCACACTAAAATACAAAATTATATATCCTGAGCCACTCCTCGCGGTTTATTATCGTACATACTCAGAAAACCCATAAAAAGTGAGTGGCAAAGAAAAAAAACAGACAGTGGAGAAAGAAGAAAAATAAAACAGAGAGAGAGAGAGAGAGAGAGAGAGAGTTGTCTGGCAGCTACCGCCAGCATTTCAATGAGAGAGAGAGAGATTACAAGACAATGTACTGAATTGCATTGCAACCTTAATTACGGATACACTTCGACAAGCATTTAATTAGCCAAGATGACATACTCGCCTATCACACTTAAGCAGCATGAATCAGGTTTAGGTTTCCTAATTACTTAAAATTTGCACCTTCAAATAAATTTAAGCGCTCTGCGCCGCCTCCAAAAATGCGGTGAACTCTTCTCTGGCCCGCCTCAGCCTTGGCGATATGCACACTGATGACACCGAAGGTGACGAAGGGCACGAAGCAACGGGAGAGTTCACCACAGAAAATCTGACATGTCTGTTCGACAAACCCATCGACTTGGACGAATTGAACCGTGAGGAGCTCTTTTTCAAGATGCCCCTTCTCTCGACTCCATCAAAAAAGAATGCAGAATGGATCGGTGAATCCGTGTCATGTTGACTAGATCTCTCCATCTCTACCGGCGTGTCAGGGTCACATGCATTGCTATTATGAGGGGACCACGAGCCACAATCAAATTTTTCGAGCGATGCAAGCCTTGATATGCCACCATTTGTGCGTAGATCAGCTTGATGCCGCAACTGCAATTGTTTTTTCTTGGAGAAGCTCGGTAGGTACATGCATAACGCACCGCACTTGAAGTCGTCTTCTTTGGCGCTCTTTGACTTTGGTTTAGTCTTCGGGGATTCCGAAGAGGTACTCGAGGTAGAGCCAGGCGAACGATCAATGGAGTTTCGCATCATTACTCCAAGGACTTGAAACGTATCGTTGTGTGCTAAGGTTCGTCCTTCGGCAAATGACATGCTACGATTTGATGCAAAACGGGTGAGCGCGAGGGAATGTTGACGGGCTAGGGTTCTAGGCGATTGGACCGAATTCGGATAAAGATTGGGCTCTTCGACCCATCTTTGATTGCTTGAGGAAGTGTAGTGTGGTGATGAGTTGGCAGAGCACGGCAGGCTTGCACTGACAAACCGAGGAGTGCGGAGAATCGGCAAGATGGGTGACTGGACCGTTACTTCGGTAAACATTTCCGGCATTGAAAGAGGACCGTCTTCTTCAAACATCCCAACCTGCACATGGTGAATAAATCTTGAATAAAGGAAGCTTAATTAACCTATTTTCAATGCATCTTGCTTGTTTCTTTTTATGCAAAATGTATATATATCTAGTGCAGTTCACCTTAAAACCACTTGATATTAATTAGTGATTATGAGGTTTAATAAGCTTCTTTCATTGCTTGCTTCTTTCTGGTCATGTTAAGAAGACTAGGCCGTAAAAAGTAAATCTAAATTATAAATATTTCGAATCACTTATTGCTTCAACTAAAAATAAATAAAGGGCCGGGTTGCAAACTTTGATCTGTTTCAAAAAAATATTCATCATATCTCATTAGTTTAATGTGCATTATATATATTTTATGTGCATTCCACATTTATCAAAATAAATCCATTGGCAAGAAATCTTAATTCAAAGATATTCACAGTGATGGAGCCTACATGGGTTCAAGGGGAGGGCCTAACCTCTTGCTAAGTTTTTTTTTTTTTTCCAAAATATGCTTCCTTTTTATTTTTTTAATTACAAAAAAATATGCTTGTGTTTAAAATAATTATTCAATTATGCTCTATACTCAAAATTTTGGCCCGCTACCGTATCTTATTTCTCGATCGTCTCCACCCCGAAATATTCATCTACTACACAAATATGCACACATTTATATCATGTTGTGAAGCAAAGCAAGCTCATTTTGAAAAATGTAACATACATACCTCAGTAAGCGAGACAGGGTCGACCGGAATCCGCCTCTCATTTTCATTGTCAAAAGAAGAGGGTGTGCTGTAGAATGCACTTGAACTCGAGTTTTTCGAGTAAATACCGTCTTGCTCGTCCTCTCTTTTTTCTTCTTCTTCTTCTGATATTGTCTCTTCTTTTACACTTTCTTCATCTTTTTGCACCTCCAATTCTTTGATATCATTAGGTTTAGGTATTATATTCTTTTCTTGTTCTTGTTCTTGTTCTTGTTCTTCTTCTTTGATATCATTGGGGTGTAATTGAGAGAGAGGAGTTGCTTCCTCTTTTGAGGGAGATTGCATTGTGGCAATGTTTTATGAGGTTTTGCAATGAGAAAGTTTAAATTAAGGTGAGATTTATATGATATAAGAACAACTAAAAGTTGACTTTTTTCTGTGTAGTGGAGAGCATGTTCAGTGTGTGTTCTTCATGTAATCTGAAATAATTTTAAACGGTTAGAAGACTTCATTATTGCTACTATTATTTTAATTTTAATTTTATATTATTTTGGTTTGAATTTTTATTACTAATTGTTGGTATTATGCCCCTACGATTATCTAAGAATTGTATACAAGTTCAAGCAATAATGTGACAGACATACATTGATAAAGAGGTGGGCTAATGTGTTTTATGAAATAAGGATCATGTTTACTTTACGTTCATATTTTTGTTTTCAAAGTTTAACAGTCAATTTGAACAGTTCAATATGATTTTTATTTTCAAAGTGTAACAGTCAATTCGAACAATTCAACATGATTTTTATGTTAAAATGTGCTTGGAAATCAAATTTTATTTTTTTTTTTAACTTTCTTTACTATTTTTTAGATAGGTAGAAAATTCTAAAAAAATATCTTGATATAAATATTAGGTGCAATATTACTCCTGAATTAATTATATATAGGCTTGTCGCATATATATATAGAGAGAGAGTAGAACTAGGGTGTTCTTTAATTCACCAAGTTCTTTCGTGAACTCAACTCTAAAATTTATCGGATTGGTTTCAAACGGCGAATCCAAATCATTGAAATTCTTCTATTTTATGAGCTAGTGATGTGTCTCCATACAAAAATTTTAAACTTTCGAATTAATTTAGTATAGAGTCATTTGGTCAAAATTAAAAGTTTTATAAATTAATTTTTATGCATTCATTTTTTGGACACATTTTAACCACCTAACTCTATAACAAATCAATTTAAAATTCTTAAATTATCACATGTAGATGCATTATTCATAAGGTAGAAGAATTTCAACAGTTTGGATTTATCATTTGAATATTTTAGAGTTGAGTTCACATAGGAGTTTGGTGAACTTAGGAATATATATATATATATATATATAATATTTTGAAACAATCCTGTTTGACCAATATATTTTTAAATTAAAGCGGCCATTATATATTTTTCAAAGGCATATTTTAAAGTTGTAATAGATCGATGCTCATCACGTAGTCCATGAATAAAAAAAGGTTTAGGTCCAATGCGTTTCGACTAATTAATGAACACTATAGCTTGAATTATTTTATTTCCTTTTTCCTTTAAATTAATGCATGTTTAAAAAGGAATTGAACATATTTTATGGGAAGAATATATTAGAGAAAAACTTAGATTGGCTTGATCATTAAAAGTCAATCATCATAAATTATATATAACAGTTCAACTAGTGCCATTACCATGTATTTTTTTTATCAATATAATGTCCAGGTGGGAATATAATTAAGATTCCTCCCTTTCACAAAAAATAAAATAAAATAATAATTGTGGAAATTATATATTGAGGGTATCTTTAAGTAAAGATTAATCTTCAAATAGCTTAAAGATATTTATTTATTGAGAAAATTGTGTTTATGTCCACCTATTTCAATGAAACAGAAAAGTTCCATTACAATGATATCAAATGATTGGTACCAACTTATATATTTAGAAATATACCTATTAAACTACAAAAAAAACAACTATAGCATAAAGCTGGCCAAATGAATTATTTTCATATCCAAGACCTTAGTTATTTATATGAAACATTATGAAAACACAATCTATTTGTCTCCAACTAAATAGTTCACAATATTGCACCTCAGTTAATTTTAACAAATGAATTAAGGTGTATCTTTCAATGGTACACATGAATCATTGTACCATGTATAAATTATTCAAATAAGTCCATGCAAAGATAGAATTACTATATATAGCTATCCAATTCCAAAGAGAATAATGTGCATGATACATATCAAACGACATATAGATGTTTTTCTCCACCTTATCGCCCTCTTTTGATTCACTGATCTCTAGTTAGTAATATTTTTCTTCTAAGAGGAACTTTTGTTTTCTATATGCTATATCGAATTCATTATTTACAATATCACCAAATTCCAGCCAAGTATATATAGGAGTACACTGTAGAAGTTACTGAGGAATGCCTATCTCAAATATATATTTTATATAAAGATATATAAGGGTGAAATTGTAAAAAAAGAAATATATTGTATTATTCTTTCATGCAAACTTTATCTTAAATAGGTACTATTTATGATCAGAAAAAGTTTAATACGAATAACTGAATAACACTAACCAGAAAGCTAAATCTATTAGTTTCAAAGTTCACATACATTAACTGCATTAAACCAAAACCACAAGAAATTAAAAAAAAAAAAAAAAAAAAACAAGAACAAGAACAAGAACAACATGATACATAGATACCGCAACGAAATTGCTAATTCTGACCTAATTTTCTACTCCAAGTAATTCTCCATTAAATCCGAGTAGACCCCACCTTCGCCACCTCTATATTCCATCATGCCCGGCGAAGAACCCGAAGAATTAGACATGGTCATGCGAGCCGGCAAAGTGAAACTCCTCTTAAATTTACCGCTTCCTCCTTCGACTTTCCTCATTTTACTTGAATTACTATCCAAGCTCAAGTACTCCTCAGGATTGCTCCCTCCACTGCCACCTGTACCCGGGGGCCCACCACCCAACAATAATTTTGCATCATCAGGCCGGCCGGTCAAAGCTGAGAAAATGGAGAGTCCATTTGGCCATTTGATGTCGGCCGGTTCATGCTCTGCTATCATCTCGTTCATGTGGTGAAGAGGCATTGGGGGCATTGTCGGCATTTGGTGCGGGTGATGGTTGTTCCACTGGTGGAAAAGGGGCTGAGGTGGTGGTGGTCTAGCAATCTGTGGTTGCTTCATAGCAATGCCGGCGCCAGAGGGGGCAGGAGAGCAGCTACGGTTCGATGAAAAAAGTTGAGAGAGAAAGAAGCCCGATTGATAACCAAGCGATTCAAACATGTGCCGCATGCGAAGCACAAAATGTAAATCCTCCGGTATCTAATCGAGATAAATCAAGATTAATTAGTGTAAATTAAACACTATTAATATAAACAAATTTGGTCTAATTAATTTCCAGCATGATATTTCAAGATTTGTATATGAGAAAAAACTATTGTGACTTACTATTTTGCATGAACCTAACTGTAGTAGTCCATGCCCAGCTTGAATTACTGCTATAGTCTGATTCAAACAATAGACATAATATAAACATCAGTAAATTCATAAAAAGGTAATTAAAAGTTAAAATGAAGCAAATGACATAAGATATAAAAAAAAAAAAACATGTTCATATACCTGAATTCCTGATGCAAATTGATCAGTCCATTCTGGAGGAAGCTGCATATATTATAATCACAAAATATTTAGATAAAAAGGAAAATAACAATTAAGTTAGAAGTATAACTTAATGAATTTCACTTTAATTGTCACACTAAATATAATTATTATAAATTAAAAGTATATATCACATTCTTATTTAGTAAACAGTTATGATTTGTTCTTTTAATGGCAATTTATTAGTTAGACAAGAGGTACCAACAAATCAAGCAGCCTGTGAGCCGTTGTAGCTGGTCTTTAAAACATGTGGAACCCACAATTCAAGTACTTCATTGACTAATTATTGGACTACAAAAAACTCAGTAAAATACATAACAGTTTTGAAAGAAATATATATATATATTAAGCCTAGCCTGGTCTAGGTATAGAAAATCCATGGAATCAAAAGATTTTGAACCATACAAAAAAACATTCACGATATCTAAAAAAATAATAAAACAGTTCAAGAAGATGTAAAATTTAGTCTCCAAGTACATTTTAATATGAAGATCATGTTGAATGGTTCGGATCAATAATTTGAACTTTGAAAAATGATATTGACTTTTAAGCAAAGGGAATAATTTGAGTTCGATGGGTTCCGCATCCGTCTGATCCACTTTAAGATCTATGCGCGCAAATATTAAAAGAAGCTGATATCAGTACCCGCACTGTACCCACACCACAACTTTCATAACTGCCATAACAACTAGGGGGGACTGCAAAAATCTGCAGGACTGAATTTTTTTCCCAAAGTATTAATATATATACACGGAAGTATTTATACCTATGAACTGAAGTATTTATATCTATGAGATTAACAACTTTTATGTAAATAATTATTTTCTCATCTATATTTCTCAAACGTACCCGTGTCATAAATGCATGGTGGGGACCAATCAAACTAGATGGGGGACCATACACGTTTTTAGAGGTGGGTTTTTTTTTCTCTGTTCATTTTCGTTCATATTTCTGACGATCTGTGAGGAATTTTACAAATTTAAAACCACTAATGTCTTCTAAACAATTTTCTCTTTCAAATTAGATCCATGATGACTTACTTTCGAGCTCGTCGTGAAACAAATATTTATACCTACATTTGCAGTATTTTTTACACATGACACTGGATGATATCTGAAAGTATTAATATCAAGTACTCCAAATATTTATACATATATATTGTAGTATTTATACCTATGTGGTCAACTATTTTTGTTAGAGAAATGTTGCAAGTGTTTTTTACATATGAATATATTACACTATATAACATCTGAAAGTGTTAATATCAAGTAATACAAAGATTTATATTTATGCACTGAAGTATTTACATCTATGTGGTCAATTATGTTTGTTAGAAGAAGATTGACGCAGGGACAATTAGGAAAGGTTGATGCAGGAATGCGGGGTCCCCATTACTTCATTTAAAGAAGGTTGACACGGGGACCATTAGAGACTGAAAAAAGGAGTGATCATATCAAGTGACGCCACAAGTATTAATATCTTATTTTGTAAGTATCAATTTCTTATCTTGCAAGTATTTATATTTATAAAAACTGACGCTGAACGAGTGTGGGGACTGAAAAAGGGGGGGACTAAGTAATTAGTGGGGACCATAGTACATCATGCCTTTAATGTACAGTGCGGGTACTGTAGCGCGGGGATGAAAATAATTATTCAATATTAAAACATATGCACAAAGATATTAAAGCACACACACAAATCTTGAAGCAGTTAAATACATAATATTTTTTAAAAGAAAATCCATATTAAAAAAAAATAGTAAAAAAAGTTTCAAAAAAATGTAAAATTTGGTCTGCAAACACGTTTTGATACGGATCATGTTAAACGTTGAACAGTTCGCATCGATTATTTGAACTTTGAAAGAGGACATTGACTTGTAAACAAAAGGTGCTGAAGTTCTTATATATGATTGTATTAGCCTGGCCTGGTCTTGCCTGGCCCACAATGGCAGAACAATAATTAATATAGCTACCAAGAAATGGGCCTTATTGTCAGTAGGCCCAGTACAAGAAAACACCCTAATTCCCTGGGACTGGAAGGTACATGATGACTCTCTCTCTCTAGATCTCTCTCTAAATATCTCAATTGTGGTAGGGAATGGAGGGAGGGATGGAGGGAGAGAGAGAGAGAGAGAGAGAATGAAAAGGGAAGAGAACAAAGTTCTTTTTGGATGCTGTGAGTAAGAGAGAGAATGGCAGAGAGCATCACATTCTCTGCCTACAGCTGCTTTACAGAGAGGGACCAGACCAAATAGCCTCAAAAATAATAATCAAACATTATACTCTACATGCTGATGCTTATGCTGATGCAAAAATGCAAATTCAATAGGAGTGCTACTTCTAAGGCTGCCACCACTACTGTTTGAGACTGTTTGCACTGTAGTGTAAAACATAATCTGTCTGATATGTGTTAAGATTCGTGCAAACTGATTTAAAACTTTTATAAGTTTAAACAATTTCACGAATCTTAACGGTTAGAGTGAATTTTGACACAAATTGGACGGTTTAGAACTGACTTTAAATAAAATTTTGTCTTTTAAGTCCTTTGGACAAAAGCCCTACTCAAATAATAAACCAAGGAGAAGAGACTAGAGAGACAAGGAGAATAAATAAAGAAGAAGATAAAAAAAGAGAAATAGGAATGAAGGTAATGAGTTAAATAAATAAAAGAAAAGAAAAAATACTTACAGCATCAAAGGAACTCTGCCAGTAGTTAGAGATGTTCGGTTCACAGTCAGAAGGTTCTTTGAACACCCACTTGTGACACTTATCTGATGCTACCTTCCCCATCAATCTAACACCACAACCATCAAATCATTTAATCATTTCTTTTCAATCCAATCATATATATACATATATATTTACCGCACACACAGAGATCCAGATGTATAAATAGATAAGAATGCCTACTGTGTGTCATCATAGTATCTAGCAATTATATATGTTTTGTTTTCTAAGAAAGAATATATACAAATAGAAGAAACAAATTAATGTCTTGGTATCTACCTTTGTACTATTTGGTACTAAGTACCTACATGACAATATATGTAGTGGGGATAGCACCAAGTTTTGGATCATATATAGTTTTGGATCATATAAAAAGAAGGTAGCAATATTTATTACTAATTGATTTTGTTTGCTATTTTTTGTTCTTTTGGTTATAAAGGAACAAGCATTAAAGAAAGAAAGATAAAAACTTATTCTTATAGTTTTAGAATGATGCTTATTCTTCCAAAACAATATGCTTAAAGATAAATTACTAAACCTTTTTTTTTTAACATCTCTAATGATTTTGCCCTTTACCTCTTACCCTTTGTTCTCTCCTTACCACACATGTAAAGTAGTGCACTCACAAAAAGAGAAGAAAAAACAAAAACCAATTATGTAAAAAGCAAACAAACAAAAAGCAAACCCACTGTGCAACAAAACCCTAGAGCTATAGATAGATAGATAGAGACAGCCTTCCTTTTCACTAGGGTTTAGGCAGAAAGAAGAAATTAAGAAACAGGCTTGTCAAAACTATACACCTTTGTTCTTTGCTAATCATATCATGTAAACTATTTTTGCCCCCTTATCATACTACATAAAATAATGGCTCTTTATAGTAAAAGTTTGACTCTAAAAATTTATTGGTATCCATGCATATATATATAATTAACTTAGAAGTTAATAGTTTATAGCTGTGATTAATTATATATTATATGTATACACTACTAGTACTAACTAGCTAAGTAGGTAGCTTGCTAATACTATATGTGTATGATTATGTTTTGATTTTATGATTATATATTGTTATATATTTATATATATACATGCATATATATGTACTGCAACACCTACCCAGTACCCACCCTTCTCCGTAGTTATAAAGCTGGATAGACATCTTGCTAAAGGCCTTCCTCACCGGATCTTCTCCGTCGATCTCCTCTACGTACTCTCCCGTGCGCGCCCGGCAGTACCCGTCCTCCCACATCAACATCCTGCATGCATGTATCTTAATTCAATTCAATTGTAATTCCAATCATCAATCAATCAATTTCATGTATTTATATATCTTAATTAATAAAAACCATTAAAGACAAAAGCAAATCTTTCTATATTAAATCAGGTATGTCTATGTGCTATAGTGAGTACAAATTAGCAGAGAAAACAATATAACGGTAATATATAATTATATATAGTCTTTTAGCATATATGAATCGCCTCATCTACTAGTGGTCCATGATTACAAATACATACAAGATATATATAATTAATTTTTAAAAAATTAATAAGAAAGTAAAATAAAACCCATAAAAATCTAGAACTATATATAATTAATTAATTAATAGTAATTAAGGAGAAAGGAGATGAGACTTACAAGCTTCCATTGTCATCACCAACCTTGCATCCATTGCCTCCTCTGCACCTCCTATAAACATAATACAAAAATCAAACAAAATTAAATTCAATTAAATTGAATGAATTGATGGAAATTGAGAGATAAGAAGAAAAAACAGAGTAAGAGACGAACGGGCGAGGCCGGATTGTCCAGAAAACAGAGTAGGTCCAGTCTGAGTTTAAGCACACATTCCTTAGTGCTTCGTGCAGCGCCATCATCCCCACCGCCTCTTTGCTTCTTCCTCCATTCTCTCCACCACCACCTCCTCCTCCTGATCCCATTAGTCACTTTACTTCTCTCTAGAAAGAATTTCTGTCTCTGTAGAAAGAAAGAAAGAAAGAAGGAAGGAAAGAAAGTCTCTGAAGTGAAGTGAAGAAGTCTAATTGATAGCTGTGGTTGTAAACTGTGGATGGGTCAAATGAGTTGCTTGCGTTTTGGGTTTGGGTTGGTTTATTTTTTTTGTTTGTTTTTTAACTGAGACAGAGACAACAACTGGCGACTGCTGTTCTGAGATCAGGAGAGGAGAGGAGAGGAGAGGAGAGGAGAACAGAGGAAAAAAAGTAAAAAGGAAAAGAGAAGAAGGGAGACAGCTTTTTACCTCTTTTATTTTTTTAAAATTTAAAAGATGATGAATGGGGAAGTGACTCACTCAACAAGTTGGTAATAAATTTTTGGTTAGGGGTGAAAAGATGAAAACAGAGAGAGAGAGAGAGAGAGAGAGAGAGAGAGTAGCAGAGACAGAGAGAGCAGAACAGAGTAGGTAGGTGGTGGCCTGCTCTAGTAAGAAAATCAAATGTACGTGTTCTCAAAAGGCTGTTTGTCTGCCTCTAATTCTATTCTTAATACATATTTTTGTTTTTCAGATACTTAGAAATGTTATAAATAACGGTATGCGTATGATATTTTGTCAAGTAATTAATTAAAAATAATTAAATAATTGATTATAATTAATTTAAATGGACATTTTTTACCACACTGATACTAAGTATGTACATATCTAGATATCAAAATTACAAGCACCAAAATGTATTTAATAATGTCAATAATATTAATATGAAGAGAACTTTTAACTAATTTATGAATGATTTTATAGATTCAATATATATATTAAGAATATGTTTTAACAAAGTTATCAATTAGCCCCTCTAATTCTATTCTTATATTTTTCTTTTCTAGGATAAATACTAATAGTGTAGATAAATAGGTTTCCACAATTACAAAAGTATTTAATTATCTTAGACAAAATAATATGAAAAAACCTTTTAGATAATTTATGAATCATTTTTATAGATTTAATATAGTGTTCTCGTTGGATGTGGTGTGTTCTTGTTTTTTTTTTCCTATATTGGTCATGTTTTAGTTAATTAGTTTAGTTGCTACTTAATTTAAAATATATTGAGATAATTATATCATTTTACTCATATTTTTACATCTCATTTGACAGTTAAATAATGACGTAAATTAATTCGTCTGGAAAAGAGATAAATTGAAAAATAAACAAGATAAATGTGAACTGAGATAATTAATATGAAGAATTACTTTAACAGGTTCTTATTTTACATTTTGTTTGACAATTGATGTATGGGGTTTAATGTAAGAAAAAAATGACTCTGTTCTCAAAGTTAATTTTCTAAATATTTCAAGACCTTCTATTTTATTTTTTTGTTTAATTAATAAATTTATAAGAGATAGTACTTTTTTTAATTTATTCTTATAGAGTTCATTTTCAAAGTGTGCTATAAAAGTTTAAAGCTTCATTCAAAGCAAATGAAATTTGACATAAATTTCTGATTTTTATGAAACTTCATAAATTTCTCATTTACATCATAATTTTATATCTGATTTTTTTTATAGGATTGAGGATCATGCCACCACATAGTTCGTCACATAGTCTTACCCACAGAAAATCAAACAAGCAAATGTGTGCGTCCTTTGAGCTATATAATAACAGAGTTACCTTACCTACCCTAAAATAAATTACTAGATAATTAATTAATCAATTAATTAAGCAAGAAAGTTACTGGAGGTACAAAGCATACAATAAATAAATTAATTAACCAACTCCAACTGAGCACCACAAAAAAAAATATTTATTTATTTATGACATGTGGGGCCCACAGAAGCAAAAAGGATATTTGGGGGACGAGAGAGGGAGATGTGTATTTGGGATTGGGAGGTCACGTGCGCACGTGCCGTGGCAGGGGGGCGGTGCCTCGTTTTACATAAAGAAAACAAAAGCAATCAGAAGGACTCTGTTAATTAACTCTTTTAATTCTATTTTTTTTAATTCTTCTCTGGATGAGAAAAGAGGAGATAGACCAGTGAGAATATCTTCATTTTCAATATACCCGGTGTACAATCAGGTGTGTGCACCGTATTGTAGGACTAGACACGTCATGAAACAATACAGTCCCGGTACAACACATGTATGTATAGGTTATGTGGCGTGCTTAACGTGTTTGCAATTCTTTTTTGAAAGAAAAAAATTATATGATATGATATATAAAACGATCTAATCATAATATAACATTGTGCGAGATATAACACAGTATGATAAGTGATTAAAACAATACAAAATTTATGTCATTGTATATTTCTAACAATGATCTAAATTTGAGTACATAAATATCTTTTACAACATTATTTATTTTATAATTGTTTATAATTTCACCATTATTTTATTATCTTTTTTCTTAAACAAATTTGAAATTTGAAAATATAATTAAACGGATAGAGTGTAAATACACACGTAATTAAATATGACTAAAAGTGACTGATAAAGCATGTCCAATTATGTCATGTTTTGTCATAGTGTGACTTACGTGTTATAATCATTTATGTGTTGTGAACATTTCTCGTAATTTTGATTACAACACTGTACAGTAATTGAAAACTTCAACTTAATTACGATATGACACATAACTAATTAACTTGTCGTCGTGATCATTTACGTGTTGTGATTATTTTTTGCAATTTTAATCACAGCACAACACATGAAAATTTAACTTGATCACACTACGGTAACTCTAGAGTTGAAAAATCATGCCATGACTAAGTCAATTTTTCACTTGCTTTGCCCAAAATGCCGAGGGGTGGTTTCGTCATGCGAATAGTTACACCATGTGAGTCATGCCGTGACTAAATGTACCGTGACCAAATATGTCATGACCAAACATGTTGTAACCAATCCCATTAATCACGTTTAATCATATTTTACTATTTTTTTCGTAATTTAAATTTGTTTATAAAAAATTATTAAAAATTCCCAAAAAAAATAAAAAAGATTTGTTTGAAATATTGAAATAAAAATTTAATGTTAGAAAAAAAAAATGTGATGTTTACCGTACCATGTTCTGTGTCGTGATATGTTGTGATCAAGATGATTTCCGTACTGTCTTTTTCGCCAACAATTAATCACGGTATATAAATAGTCACAGTACGAAACACATGAGTCATAATATGTAACCAACATATGTATCCACATATGTATCGTACATCAATACTGTAATTGTACTGTTGGTCCGTTTAGTGAAAAAACCGACTCCGAACATATCATTTTTTTTCAACTCTAACGCATTTAACTCAAATCACAGCATGAAATTACATAGCTTATTATGAGATAGGCTGAGTGCAGGGAAGAAAAAAAGAGGTGGTGGAGATGAGAGCGCAGGAATTGCGGGGGGTGTGTGCCCTTTGCAAAGGACAAATTCTACAATTAACAAACAATTCTTCACATCTCCCCATATTGACCGCACACCTTCTCTTCCTCTGACCAACTCATCTATTCCAACTCTAATCTCTGCAATTCTACAATTCTCTCTCTCTGAAATTCTCTCATAAACATATTTTTATTCAATTGGCAGTTCATTCAAGCATGCATATTATTTTATTTTATAATCAACGGCGGTTATATTACACTACAGCTGCCAGATAATTTTGGGCTGGGCTGGGATTGGAAAGCCCAATAAAACTTTCTGAAAGCCCATCAGAGCTGCCTATCCACTGGGCTTTTTACTGGTCTATATTTCCGTATTTTCCAACTGAGCAAATTTTATATTTTTCAAAACCAATTTCCAATTTGCAAATTTGTTAGTTATGGAATTCGGAGTTTATAAACTAATTCAATAAAATGAAGAATGAAAATTAAGAAATAATACCAAATTGGTAGTTTAGTTATTGTTTACTTTTTATTAATTTGAAATATTAAATTCTTTATATTTCAAAATGACAGAGTTATGGAATTTTCTGTACAAATTTGGAAAAATTTCCTTTCAGAAGTTTTTGCAAATACAAGGTTTTTAATTGCCGAAGATAATTAAGAATGCAAAAGTAAAACAAAAAAACAAAAAAGATAAGTCAAGACAAGAGAAAGACCAATTGTGAAACTGGTGTACACATCTCTCTATCATATTGACTTTGACTTTTCTCTCTTTAAAAATTAATGCTTGCAAGTGCTGTCAAGTTTTGACTTTGTCTTTTCAGTCCTTTATCCTCCACTAGAACTAACTAAAGAATTGTTGGCAGCTAAAGATGCAGTGGAAAAGCCATGCCCATGAATGTGGTCTTCTACTGAATCACCTAGGGTTTTTACTAGGGTTTGTTGTTCTGATCGGAGGCTCCAACGCCACGATAGCATCGATCCATGACTACACGAAGGGAGTTTTCGTGCCTCTAACAAACTCTTTCTTCTTCCATGGTGGGAGCGAGAGGCTTTATGCTTCTTCCAATCGCCACTCTTTCATCCGGTATTTAATGTGTATTGTGGTCGGGAATAATTTAGGTTAAACGTCCATCAGACTCAAATTTGAGATTGATGGGTTTCGTGTATGTCCAATTCGCTTTAAGATCCATGCACACCACTTTAATCTCTGTGTGTGTCTACTTCAACATTCACTGCACGGATTATAAAGCTAATCGGGAAGACACAAAACTCATCGGACTCCGATGGTTTTCGTGCATGTCTGATCCGCTCTAAGATCCATACACTCCACTTTATTATATGTGTGTGTCCGCTTTAATATTCATCTCAGTTACTTTTATAGCCACAAGATGACATCTAATTAAAATACTCTTTTGTCAAACATCTCTTCCCAGCAATTCAATCTCAGACTGATAATATCATAATACATAGTTACTTGTACTGACATACACTTGCATGCACTGAACTGTCAAATACCAAATCCAGTAAGGTGTCTTAATCTTTATGTTAAACCTAGTATTGTGGGACCTGCTATATTTGACCTTTCACACATTTTTGTGCAACAATTAGGGCTTGTTCGGACAGATCACTATTCACGTGGGAAAAAAAAATTCAATTCAATTCCTGTGAACAGTACTTTTCAGTTCTATTCCTGTACCCATTCTCATTCCCATTGGAGGCCGAACAGGCCCTTAGCAGTATTAGATGATTCAAATACAACATGTCATAATCATAAAATGCAGCTTAATAGCACAGTTTATCTCTTAAGCATATTGTAATGCAATATTTGTTTCCTTGTCTTTGCATATTGACTCTAAAGATCATAGATAATTTACTTATGTTGATTTATCTTAATTTGGTTCTGACCCAATATATAATACATTACATACACTTTATGTTAATATATGTTTCTTTGTTGAATGAATTTCTCTCCTTCAGGTTTGAATCAGTTACATTTAAAAGAACAAAAGAATCAGTTGCATTATACCATGACAAGCAAATGAGGACTGGCCTAGTTGAAACCATAATAGTAGAAAGTCAAGATAGAGACAGGATAGGTGGTTCTTACTTCAACTCAGACCAAATCTGTTGCACACCTGAATTGCATGAAAAAAAATATTGCAAGGTCGGAGAGGTCATAATCAACCCGAGATCCGATAATTCAGAGTGGCCGAAACGGATCCAGACTTTCTTTGATGGAAAGAATGAAGAGACGAGCATGGTGAACCAAACTGTGTACATAAACCGTACCGGCATGTACTACCTCTATTTTATGTTTTCTGACTGGCCGCTTGATAGCCATGGGATGACTATTACGGGAAGAACTGTTTGGCGAAACCCGCAAGGGTTATTTCAGTACATTTATTCGACTTGTTTAGAGTTTTTATATATGCTATGTTTCAAGTGAGAAATTGATAGTGTTGTGTGCTAATATCCAATATTGGTCTTTATTTAAGTTCATACTACTGTATTTTATGCTGTGTGACCCGCAGCTTGACTATTACGGAAGAACTGTTTGGCGAAATCCGCAATGGTGTGTTTGGATTGTATGTTTAAGCTTAGATACATGTGATGTATTTGCTTATTATTCAGTACATTTTATTTGAGTTGTTTAGAGTTTCTATATGTTCTAAATTAAGTGGGAGATTGATAGTGTGCTAGTAAATAAATTGTTGGTCATTTCTCATCTTTACTTATTCAATTGGCAGTTCATTCAAGCATGCATACTTTTATACATTACAACACCTCCTTGACTCTCTAGTCGGTACCAGAAAATTATGGGCTGGATTGAGATTGGAAAGACCAGTAAGATTTCAATGGGCCTTTAACTGGGCTAAGTTTCGGTAAATCCAGATGAGCAAATTTCATATATTTCCAAACTATATTTCCCAATTTGCAAATTTTATTTGTTATGGAATACTGATTTAGTCCAATTTTATATTTTCCCATACAATATCCCAATTAGCAAATCCAAAGCAAATTTTGTTTGTTTTTAACACTTGGAACTTTCAAAAAAAGTTATTAAATTTTCAGAATTTAATTAACAAGTATTAAATTGTATTATACCAATATATTCATTTGAAATTCTAAAATATGGAGTTAGAAAGCTACTACTAGTACAAGAACTTCAAATGTTGAACTTCCGGTTTTTGAAAATTTGGATTTCAAGAATATCAAGTTTCTGAAATTTTGTACAATATTGCGTTTTCTGTTCATATACAAGATTTCATGTTACCAACTTTATAAACTAATTTATTAAATGAAGAATGAAAAAATTAAGAAATAGTGCCAATTGGTAATTTAGTAATTCTTTATTTTTTTTATTAGTTTGAAATATGAAAAATCTATCTTCATATTTCAAAACGCCATTGTTATGGAATTTTCTGTACGAAATTTGGAAACTTCTTCTCACAGTTTTGCAAATAGAAGTTTCTTAATAATTAATTGCCCACCGAAACTCTTGTTTATTATGTTCTCTTTTGTATAATTTCAAAATTTTAACAAATACAATTTTAAAATTTTCTAAACGTGTACTGAAGAAATTTTTAATTGCTTTATTTCTGAATTTAGGATATTGTAATATACGGAAAATTCTAGATTCTTTTAATTTATTGACACAACACATGATTTGTGCAAAGAAGGTGAGACCACATTTTTAAAATTTAACTACAAAATACCTCAATTTAATGAATCCCCAATGTGTCAAATTGAAATCAAAAGATGAGATGAAAGAGAAATCAACTCATTGATCTCTTAAAATTAAACTAAAAATGCCCTACAAATAAATATATGGTTACAGAAATTCAAATCAGCATTATTATATTTTCTTCATTTCATTGATCATTAATTCCTCTTGATCTATCAAACAATAGGGATCCTGGTGAGGTCATCAGTCAAATCCCAAAGCATGCACTCCGATCCGAACAACATTTCGTCGCCTTTCCTCGCATCCTTCGCAATCTCCTCCTCATTGCCTTCGTCTTTGTCTCCTTTCTCGTGAAGTTGGCCGGGCAACTGCTCATCCGGCACCTCATTACACGTGCTTCCGGCAGTGCACATGCTAGGACTCCATCCAGAACCTTCGCCTTCATTCCCGTAATTTGGAACATCATACCGGAACTCATCAACAACCGCCTGATACGTGCGGCCCATTGTTCCGGCAAACCCGTCAACCTGATGATCCGCTAAGCCAGAACTCATCATGACATCCCAAGATTTATCGAAACCATTGTTTGGATCTTGCATTATGGCCCGAGAAAGCCCAAGTTTTATCCGTTGGATCGTCCGGTCGTTGTTATCATCGGAAGGGATAAAATTGTGTACGGCCGGATCCATTATGATGTGTTGAGTTGACGAACCCGATGGTGGAGAGAAATCGATGCGCTTTTTAGTGAGGAGGTGAAGCATCTCATCTTTGAAGCAACCAAGAGCCGCTTCGGCCAAGTGGGCCACTTGCGGTGGGGCCAATGTGGTGGCAATCTCCGCCATGAGGTGAGAGAACGGTTTGTGGGTCACCGGGTCAATGCCCATCCCAGACAACTTTTTCTTGAGCTTTGTATTCCAGTGATTCTTGACATCATTGTCAGTTCGTCCCGGCAATTGTGCCGCAATCAAAGACCACCTACAGTGAAATTTACAAAAAGAGTAATTAAAATGTTTAAAAAATCAACACAAAATAAAAACCAGGAAAAAATATATATAATATGGTACCGGTTTCCGACAACGGAATGGAGTTTGACGATGATTTGCTCTTCGGGCTCAGCAAACTCCCCGTGCTTGAGGTCGGGACGGAGGTAGTTGGTCCATCGTAACCGGCAACTCTTCCCACATCTTTGCAAACCTGCCATTATACATGCATATATGTCCATGTCAATTTCCAAAATAACCCTATAAAACACAATTTTGAGCAAAAAAATATAAAATGAAATTATTACCAGCATTTTTCGGTATGAGACGCCAATTTTTGGTGCCATGTTGGGCGATGTAAGAAGCAAGCTTGTTATCTTCCTCAGGAGTCCATTGCCCTCTCTTCACACTCTCTTTCTCACAACATGGTATCCTCCCCATGGAAGTGTTTATATATATCTCTTTCACTGGTACGGTTTTGTACCTTCTTTTTAATTTTTTTTTAATATAGGTGATATATATATTTGATGATGTATATGTATATATTAAAAATGTCGTTAGTGTGTGCGTATATATAGGGTTTGAGGGTCGGAGGGTCGTGTGTGTATGGGTGCATAGGAGGGGTAAGCTGCATGATTTGTATAAAGAATTCAACGCTTGCTGTGTGCATGATTCAAGGGTTAGTTAGCACACCCACATTTTGCCGGGTCAACCCCCCTCTTCATATTTCCCTTTTTATGTGTATTTCATTCTAAATTAAATACTACTTAAGTGCATTATATTGTATCTCTCTTTGTTAGTATGAAATTCTGAATGGCTGATAATACCAGAATAGTAGGTATATATTCTTTTTCTTGTGGCATGTTGATTTACATTTTTTAAGTTCATTTCATGATACAAAAACATCCATGTCATAGGAAAATGATCAAAAACAAGATTTATAAGTTAATTTTAATGTATTTATTTTCATAATTTGTTTTACCACTTGATTTTATACTAAATTACTTCAAAATTTTATAAATTTTGTATGTAATTGAATGCACTACTCGTGAATAACATCGATTTTGAAATGGTTTGAAGGAGTTATTTGAACCCATATCAATTAGCACAAAAATTATTAAGCATTTTAGAACAAAAGGGTTTTTTTTTCTTAAATTTAAGTACAAAAGAAATGTTCTACTGCAAGTATATATAGGTACTCTTTGAATCATATATCTAAGTATCTCCAAACAAAAATAGTAGCTCTGATCCTCTACACCCACATTTCAAACACCTAATGGAGATTATACTATACATAGGTCCAAAGTAGGCCTCTGTTTTTACTTTGTGGGCCTCTTGGGCTTTTTGTTGTTATTAAAAGTTATTGGTAATAACAGACTTTGTATTTATTTATTTTTCTGAATAAATGGGTTTTCACAGCTTAATAAAAACATTTTAGTTAGTTTTATGGGCAAAACCATGTACATAATAGGTTATCTATGACTGGTTAGATATTGATTTTTACTCATAAAATTGTAGTGTTGATATTGTGTTAATTCAGTGGAATAATTTTCGAAGTTGGACATTTTTCTGGCACAAATGCCTATTTTTAGGCACATCTGAAATTAGAGTAGCGAGAAACAGTCGAACCATCACCTATAACACTGCATTGTTGGCCCCACCATGGCAACAGAAACAAATCAAAAGGAGGAGAAGAGAAGGGGAGGTAGATAGATAGAGGCAACCATATTTCTCCCTTTTTTTCAATTCCTTTTTTTTTTTTTTTTTTTCTTATCCTAAATCGTCTTCGTTTGTTGACACTATATATCAGAAATTTAAAACTAATTTGAGGTAAATAGAAAAGATTATTAAATGGAGAATTTGATGGGATTGCTCAAGGTTCGTGTGGTGCGTGGCATTAATCTCGCATGCCGGGATACAACAAGCAGCGATCCTTATGTCGTTCTTCGTTTGGGTAAACAGGTAATTAATTTCATGTTCAATTTGGGTTTTCTTTTTTTTATGTGCATTGTAACAATCTAAATGAAATTAGATTCAATAGCAATTTAATTAAATTGTTATTGTATTAACTTGGCAAGCAACCAAATATTTGATATTATAGTCTTATAGAGACATAAGAAGAAAAATAGTTTGTACTATGAATCAAGGTGTTTTTAACTTATTATAAGGTTTTGAATTTTTCTTTTATTTCTTTTGGGATTTAATTAAATCTGAATGTCATGGTAATTTTGATTGCAGAAATTTAAAACTAGCGTCAAGTGGAAGAATGTAAATCCAGTGTGGCAGGAAGACTTGACTCTCCCCATCACTAATCCCTCCTTACCAGTCAAACTGGTAACCCCCCCCCACACACACACACACACACACAACAAATTATCTCAAAGTTATCTCAAAAGAATTTTTTTTGTGTGTGTGAAGCTATCGTACTGTGTGCATAGCATGGATTGGCTCGTATAATGGATTAATATCTATATCTGTTTTCAATATCCAAACAGTCAATCTGCAACATGATCTTCGTATAAAAATGTACTTGTAGATCAAATTTTACAACTTTTTTTTTTTATATATGTAGAAAATCACTTGATCTTAAAATTCGAGACCATTCAAAAGTAGTGATTTTTTACCATTCTAAAAAATATAAAATTTAGTTTGCAAGTACATTTTCAGATGATATTCATGTTAAACGGTTCAAATCAACTATTTGAACTTTGAAAAAAAAAAATATATTGATCCATAGTACGGACCAATCCACGTTCTACATAGTAACATAGCCTCGCTCATCTTGTTTCTTTCATTAATTAGAAAATCAAGTTGAAATGAACTTGTTGTAGGAAGTGTATGACAAGGACAGGTTCAGCCGGGACGACAGCATGGGATACGCAGAGTTTGACGTGGCACCATTCGTGGAGGCGGTCAAGATGGACCTAGCAGGGTTGCCAAACGGCATAGTCGTGAGAACACTGCATCCATGCCGACAAAACTGTCTAGCCGACGAGAGTAACATCACTTGGAAAGATGGCCACATTGTTCAAGAAATGATCCTTCGCCTCAAGAATGTCGAGACCGGTGAAGTCGAGCTCCAGCTTCACTGGGTCAACATCCCCGGAATCGAGCTTTAACATGACATAAATATTTTTAATATTTCATCTCTGGATGTACTAATTGTTATTATCATAAAAGATTGATGTAACTCATCGTGTGCTCAGGCTCGGAGACCTGACACCGAAACGGTCTCAGCACCATGAATTATAAAACATTTACTTGTGTATTTTGAAGAGAAAAGTTTAACGAGTTATTTACTATATTTTGGAGGAAGTACATATTCATTTGATTGATTCCCTTCTGATTTGTATTACCATTATAAGATAGAATTTGTACATTTATTTGCTTGTATATTAATCTCAAAGAAATTCATACTTGACAACTCTTTTATGTTTTTTCAACGAGGAAGGTTCAAATAAGATTCTTATACCTTCATTATACTTTCATTTTTTTTTACTTTTTAATAATGTAAAATTTAAAACTCAAATATTAAAATAAAACCGTTAAATTTGTTCTATATAATTTTCTCTATACATAAAGATAATCAAGACAGTTGATCAAGACAGTGGCTAATTAATTAGCTCAATTCAGGTGAGCTTGGTTTATGTGAGCCAAGGGACTGTCCATTTGGTTCATGAAGTTCATTGCTTCCGATCCATGTCCTACCGTCTCCCCTTCTCTGTGCAAATTGATTTGTGTCACTGATTAATAGGTCCCACTGGACAGAGGGTTGAGATTGTAAATCCCCGGCATCTCCTTCTCATTGCAATCTTCCCCTTCATTTGCCTATCCAGCTTCGAACCGGTAATTAATTTCGTCCACCAAAGTGTTGTCTGATCTTTCTTCAGCGTTGAACTGGGAAGGGGACATGCGTGTTGCAAGCGGCCATGACCGCTGCTCTTTGCAACTGGAGGTGTTCTTGCTATGTACAATTTAATGAAAGAATATCCTTAATTATTATACATTGTTTGGACCAGGTAAAGATGTGTTTCTGCTTGGGAATGCTCTCTCTTTATATTACATTGAAATCTCAAGTCAATTCAATCAAGGAGTAGAAGAGAGGGAAAGTGCATGATTGTTCCCTTTTGGTACAAGTTGTAATCTCCATAGACTGAAGATGATGGTCTTTTTATAGGATGGTTATTTAATTATTATTTATCTCCTTATTTTTGGAATTCTAAGTTAGTTATCTGAGTAACCATGGTTGTCTTGAAAATTTTGATTCTTTTAAAACTACTTTAATTTCTTTGATTGTTACTGGCATTGGCACTTAATGGTGGACTGGTAGTGTTGTGATATGTTTGTTGCTTGCAATATAATTTAGTTGTCTAAATTTGAATTTAAGTATATTAAAGTTTTTTTTATTTTGAAACTTTAATGGTTCATTTTAATTTCTATTACGAATGGGAGATGAGCTATAAAAGGAGAAATGTCAGGAGTATCCCTTGTATATATAGCATCAAATAAACTATATGCCTCAAAATGATGCAGAAACTATGCTTTTTCTTCTGTTTTTTCTTATTTTTTAAATTCAGATGCGCAAAGAATTGGCGGGGAGCAAGGGCATAGGATATTTGAATTGGCGGGAAGATGGCGGAGGCTAGAATTTTGTTTTTTGTTTTTTGTTTTTTGTTTTCTGTTACGTAAAAGGGCACTATAGCAGAACAGTTTTATTGCGACCGGTATCAGCTACCGGTGTTGACGCCGGTCACAGATAGTTGATTTTTTTCTAATAAAAAAAAAAAAAAAAACGAAAATCGGCAGTGACCATAACTTTCAGCGACCATATCTGCTACCGGCGCCAGGCGCCGGTCGCTGAAAACTTTATTTTTCTTTTTTTTTAGGCGCCGAATTTATTTTGCCACAAAAATCTTCGTCGTTTGCGCGCCATAGACCAAAAATTTCGCCCCAAAACCCTTGTTCGCGATTCGCCGTTCTTGCCCCAAAATTTCACCCCAAAACCCTTGTTCGCGATCTGCTGTCTCCCTTGTTTGTCGTGGCCGCCCCCTGTCTTCCGTCTCTGCCACAACTCACGTAGCAGAACAACGGTCTGTCCCTGTCTCCGTCTTCCGTCTCCCTGTCGCGCTCATAGCAGAACCAAACTCGCGCAAGAACAATGGCCACTGATTGCCGCTGATTGGACAAGAAACTATTGCTTCAAAATCCCCCGACGAGGAGCACAATCCAGCAGTACAACCCGACAAGAAACTCGCGTAGCTTCTTCATCTCCCCCGACAAGGAGCCCCACCCTCGCCTCTCCCGTCTCGGCCCTGGACATGTGGCGCAATCCCGTCGCCCGCACTCTTCCCAAGTTTCGCCGGAGATTGGATAAGTTGCCTTCGCTTGTGTTTCGTGCTCCGCACTTCATTTGCAACGCCAGGGCATCAGGTATGGTTTTGTATTTCTCTTTCTCTTTTTAATTTGTAATCGTTGGTGTTAGCTCATTACAACATGAGAATTGGGTAGCTTATAGTTTACACACTAATTTGTCCTTGTCTTATGTGGTGGGAATTGGAGAAATGGTTTTTTGTAGTAATTGATGAAACGCTTTATCTACTAGTTATTTTTTAATTTACATTTGGTGATATTTGTAATGTGTACTATCCAAATTAGTCTGTTGGTGCTGAAACCAAAATTGAAGTCTGTAAGTTAAATAGTATTGCAAATTTACCATATTTAACTAAAGAAACTGCTTTGTTATGTAGATTATTTATTTTATCTATTGCTTGGCAAGGGTTTGTATTACTTCAAATTTTCTCCTTTTTTCTTTCTTTTTTTTTTTTCAAAACAAAAATTAGATTTCACACCACACTTGGAGCTTGAAGATAAGGGGCCGCCTGACAGGAGAGTCAATGGTGTATTTTTTTTTTTTGTTGATACGAACAACTATTGCTACTGGAGGTTTTTTTTATTTTTTGTTTGGTTTTGATATGAAAATAAACAGATTTTTGGGTTTTTGAAAAAATTTTTCTGGTAGAAATTGGAAGCATCGAGCTTTATCGGATTATTGGGTATTGGGTTATTGGCTCTTGGTGATGCATATTTCTCCTGTGATGACCTCTAGGTAGTAGCATAGTCTGAATGTTGCCCTTCTTGTGACATTGCCTCTATGGCTAATTTTTCTGTTTTGATTGTATGGGTTTTTGTTTCTGATTTGTGGTGTACCAGTTTACTGGTAAATAGATTAAAATTTTTGGTTTGTGGTGTGGAAATGTTACCGGGTCCAATACCAATCGGATATACCATGGTCAATTTGATGCAATAATTAAAAAAGAAATGTTACCGGGTCCAATACCAATCGGATATAAATCTGATTTTTATAAATAGGGTATACAAGTCACCGAATTGCTGCATTTTCCTTGTTATTTTTTTTAGGTTTGGTACACAGAGAACATAGAATATATTAATTATTTGTTCATTGATTTTTTTTCTTTTTCTTGGAAATGGTAAGAGAGAAAACCGTGTAAATGAGATCTATTGAAATGATCTATTGCTGCATTTCCATAAGCTGAATGTTGGACGTTGATTAATTATTTGTTCATTGATTTTTTTTTTTTTTTATGTTGGATGTTGGACATTTACATTTTCACCCTTCATTTTATTTTTGAGAACAAAGGTACTGGCTGAAACTTTGTTACCTTTCAATTCATAAGCTGAATTACTGTTAGAGAAAGTAATCACTGTTTTCTTATAGCAGAATTTTTACTTGATTGTGAGCAAGATCAATTTATATCAGATGAAAGTATACCTCACTGTTTTATGACACCAGAAAAAGAGCAAAAATCTGTCAAATGTTCTTGCAATGTGGATTGGGTCAATTAAAACTTCTTGTACTGTTTATTTCTGTTTTGTTTTAAGTTATTTTAGTCTTTGTACTAGATTGCAATCAAATTCTGTTTAATCTTGTTCATATCGTTTGTCAAGCACTTAAAGAAAGAGATCACTAAACTTACGAGATTCTATATGAGGGTAATTTTATTTTCTTGATTTATGCATCTGATTTAAAATGAAATTCTTATGTTTTTTTTTCCTGGCTTTGCAGAAGGATTTAGCAGTTGTGGCAATTTCTTCAAATTCCATAATTACCCATCCTCAGGTCATTTGAATATTCCTCTTATGCATCCATTCAGAATTTAAGACAGTGAATTGGAAATATGTTGATTTTTTAGGACTAAATTGGAAATATGTTGATTTATGGCCAAAGATGCTCCTTTGGTTACCCTTTTCCCAATTATGTAGTCTCAGGAAGTAGCACGTGCTTTTGATGCAGTATGCACGCCTGAATTTTTCCTCTTCAAAAAGGTCCTTAATTGCATTAATATTCACCAATTTTATCATATTACTCAATACACGTGAAATATTTTTTCAAATTCAAAAGCAGGTTTAATTTACCAGTGTAAATTATGTATTGGAAAAGGATGGGAGGAGACCTTTCGATCTAGTATACCATGGTCAATTTGATGATTCTAGGCCGAGTAATAATTTGCCAGTTATCGGACGGTAATTACCTGAATATGACCATTTTGATCTATTTTGTAGTTATTAAAATTGGGTTATTTTGGCAATTTTACCCAAATTTGAATTTTGAGAAAACTGATGTAAGATAAGGCGGGCTGAATTTTCAAAATTAGACACCAAATGTCTTTTCCAATCACTTTAGTCTAAATACTGTGACTAGTTTGCAAATGCTTCAAAAGAGTTGGCTTCTATTGCAAAAATATGAAACAAATTGATGATGTTGGATCTTAATCCAACGTTGAGAATATATGTAATATAATTATGAATTGTTTACTGCCAATATGATTGTCATAATTAAAGTGATTTAATATGGAATTAAGATATCAAACAATCTATGTATTCAATAGGATGCGGTCCATAAGTGTATAGAACAATTTGGGCAAAGATTAAATCATTGATGGACTGATTCTGAAATTTGCAATTGAGAAAACTGTCTTTTGGAATCCCAGTGTGGGTGGACCACCCGCACTGGATCTGAGTGCGGACGCACTCAGTACTTAGCCAAATTCTGGAAATATTTTAGGCTCCCAGTGCGGGTGGTCCACCCACACTGGATCTGAGTGCGGACGCACTCAGTACTTAGCCAAATTTTTGGAACTTCGGACAACACAGGAAAAGTCCGAGCGTAATGCGGATGCATTCGGTACTTAGCCAAATTCTGGAAGCTTCTGGGGCGCCCAGTGTGGGTGGTTCACCCGCACTGGATCTGAGTGCGGACACACTCAGTACTTAACCAAATTCTGGAAGTTTTCAGGAAGCCCAGTGTGGGTGGTCCACCCGCACTAGATCTGAGTGCGGACACACTCAGGAAATTCAGAAAAGTCTAAGCGTAATGCAGACACAGTGAGAACCAGTGCGGGTGAACCACCCGCACTAGGGACTTAGTGAAAATTGGGGGCTGAGTTTTAAGTCAGTTATTTGGACGCGAATGATCTCAGTGCGGACGCAGTAAGATCCATTGCGGGTGGACCACCCGCAGTCGCGCTACCAGAATGTGTAAACTATATATAGATGGGTCCCCAAGGCACAAGATAACCAATTCTTTTCAGAAATTATTCTTCTACAAAAATTGAGTGCCTTCTTCTTTCTTCCACCATCAAAAAATAGAGAGGAGAATTACATTAAGAAATTTGGAGAGGAATTCTCAAGAGGCGATCTTGTTGCCTTCATGATTCCTTAACAAGTGGTATCAGAGCCACCATATGCCGAAGGATTAGGTCTTTGGATCTAGAGAGAATTAGAATTTGAATTGATGATTTTTTTCGTTGATTTTTTGTTGGATTTTCTTGATTGGTTTTGATCTGAAAATTGAATTTTGGAGAGTACAAAATATGTTCCTAATTAAGATCCTAATTGCTCAGTTTTCAAGTTCTTAAGTTGGTTAGGGCTTCCTCGAAGATTTCCATTAGAAATCGGAAAATTCCTAATCAAGATTCGATCTTGTGGCACGCATGAAATTCTGCATGCCATTCATTTAGTAATTTTCTGGGCAATTTTGGAATTAGGGATTTACAAAGTTAGAAAGAAATTTCTAAATTTGAAAGGTTATTATTAAGGTGCTTCCAAAATTAAAGTCTTTCTAAATCATGCGTTAATTTCACTATTTATAAGTTTTCCAAACTCATACAATAAAATGAATTTTTCAGTTTTTCTAGGATTTTGTGCGGCCCCTCATACCGCAGCTAAGGCCGCAGAAAAGGCTTTGTAAATTCATAATGTAGTCAATAACTGCAGTTATTATGATGCAATTATATTTATTTAATTGCACTTTTATTTTATGACTAAGGTATAAATTATAGTTCTTATAAAGGCATTAAGGTATTATATATACCTTGAATTGAATTGATTGAGTCATTATCGTAACCTCCGATGCCTCTTTTGACAAAGTTAATTTATATTCATTGTATAAAAAGAAATTAGGTGTGCATTTGATGGAAGTGATCATTTATCGGCCCTCCAGAAGATAATGGTTGTTGAAATTAAATGTACAATTTAGTGATAATAAAGTTTAGTGATGATTATTATGTTTTATTACATATGTCAATAAGTTGGCCCTCCGGAAGATATGTTGTCGATATGTTACTGAATCATCAATGCTTTATTATTGCGCCAAAGTATCATAAGAAATTAATTCGTTACTCTCCGGTGACCAATTAATGGAAACCGATGCTTTGTTAATGATGGAAATGTTTAGCCTTTGTTTGAACATAATTTATCAAATTCAGAATTTATTTTGCTAAATCATAGTTGTTTTGTGTGTTTTTTGTTCGTATTTTTCAGCTAGCATTACTACTAGCTTTAAAGATATTCCGATGTTGAATGATTCCAATTTCAAGTATTGGCAGGGGAGTGTTATAATAACTCTCGGTGTCATGGATTTAGACTTAGCATTCAGAGAGACCTGTCCCACCATTACTAATACCTCTACCCCTGAAGAAAAAAGGGGAAGGAAAAGTGGGACGGATCCAATAGAGTGAGTCCAATGATTATGAAAAGATCCATTCCAGAGGTATTTAGAGGCTCGGTTACTGATGAGATTACTAACGCTAAGGAATATTTGGCCGAAATTGAGACAAGGTTTGTCAAGAATAAAAAGGCTAAAATCGGTACACTCTTGACGAAACTTGTTTCAATGAAGTATAAGAAAAATAGAAGTATTCGAGAGTACATCATGGAGATGTCTAATGTTGTTTCAAAACTAAGGACACTCAAGTTGGAGATTTCTGATGATCTCTTGGTGCACTTAGCATTGATATCCCTTCTTTCGCACTTTGGACAGTTTAAGGTGAGCTATAATTGTCAAAAGAAAAAATGGACACTTGATAAGTTTATCTCCCATTGTGTGCAAGAAGAGGAAAGACTGAAACAGGATAAGACAGAAAGTGCCCATGTTGCTACTACTTCCAAATCTAAGGGACCGGCTAAGCGTAAGAAATCCAATCAGACTAAGGATAATAAGGATGCTGCAGTGACCACCAATAAGAAACAGGATAAGGACAAGAAAGTTGCCGCATCTAAAAATCCCTGTTACTTCTGTGGTGCGGTTGGACACAAGAAGATTTATTGCCAGAATTATCACGCATGGCGTGCTAAGAAAGGTAAATCTCTTGTTATTGTTTGTACGGAAGTTAATTTATCTTATGTATCTAGATATACTTGGTGAATAGATTCAGGTGCAACTACTCACATAAGTATATCTTTGTAGGGCTGCCTAAATTGCCGAAAGCCAAGTGATGATGAAAGATTCATCTTTGTGGGCGATGGCAATAAAGTTGAGGTGGAGGCTATTAGGACTTATAGATTATTATTAAAATCAGGATTTTATTTGAATTTGTATGAGACATTTGTTGTACCGTCTTTTAGACGTAACTTAATTTCTATTTCTGCTTTAGATAAGTATGGATTTACTTATACTTTTGGAAATGAAAAATTCAGTTTGTTTCATGATTCAAAACAAATTGGTTCTGGTTTTCTTTCAGTTTATGATAATATGTATTCTTTGGATGTCAATAGTTCTTATATTGAAGCCTTGCATGTGGATACAAATAGTAAGAAAAGAAAATTAACTAATGAGAATTCAACTACATTATGGCACAAGCGATTAGGTCATATTTCTCAACGCAGAATTGAACGACTTGTGTCTAATAAAATTCTTGAACCCTTAAAATTTTAAGATCTTAATGATTGTATTAATTGCATAAAAGAGAAACAAACCAATTTCAGAAAATATGAAGCCAAAAGGTGTTCAGAAGTCTTGAAATTAATTCATACCAATATCTGTGATCCGTTTCCAACGGCTACAAGAAATGGTCACCGGTATTTTATTAGTTTTATAGACGACTATTAAAGATATTGCTACATATATTTAATTAAAGAAAATGCTCAAGCGCTTGACATGTTCAAAAGTTTCAAAGCGGAAGTTGAGTTACAACTTAACAAACGTATTAAGGCCATTAGATCTGACCGTGGTGGTGAATACTACAGCAGATATGATGGATCGGGTGAGCAATGTCGAGGGCCTTTTGCACAGTTCATAGATGAATGTGGAATTGTACCTCAATATACATTGCCCGGTTTGCCGGCAATGAATGGTGTTTCTGAGAGGCACAATAGAATGCTTAAGGATATGGTAAGAAGTACGATGAGTCGTACTACTTTGTCACAAAATATATGGGGTGAAGTCTTAAAGACAGCAACATATATCCTAAATAGAGTACCCACTAAAGCAACTAACAAAACCCCATATAAAATTTGTAATGGGCGAAAGCCTAATTTGAAACACTTGCGTGTATGGAGATGTCCAGCTGAGGCAAGGCCTTATAGGCCGCACGAGAAGAAACTGGTTGAAAGGACTGTTAGTTGTTATTTTATTGGGTATCACGAGCGATCAAGGGGTTTTAAATTTTATAATTCTACAGAACATTCAGTTTTTGAGACGGAAAATGCAAATTTTTTTGAGGATGTTGAGTTTGCGGGGGGGAGATACAATAATGGATTTTGAATTCGAAGAGGAATGTGCAAACATTCCCTCAAGTGTTGAGAGTTTTGTGGACATTGAACCCATTTTTACTCAAAATACAATTGTCGAAAACGAAACCATTATTAAAGACCAAACTCAACAAGATCAAACAACACAAAGAGAAATTCCAGAAATTATGAATGATGTTGTTGTTGGCCAGATTGTTGCAGACAATGCTGGAAATTCTAAAAAAAAATTAGAAGTGCAATAAGAAGATCTACTAGAGAGAAAAGGTCTCCAATATCTTCAGATTATGTAGTTTACCTTCAAGAACATGAGTTTAATGTTGGCATGTTGGAAAATGACCCCATAAATTTACAACAAGTTATGCAAAACTCTAACTCTCACAAGTGAATCGATGCCATGAATGAGGAAATAAAATCTATGGCTGACAATGACGTTTGGGAAATTGTCTCATTACCATCAGGTGCGAAACATATTGGTTGCAAATGGATATTTAAAATCAAGAGGGATTCGAAAGGTAATGTGGAGAAATATAAGGCGCGTCTTGTCGCTAAGGGTTTTACACAAAATAAAGGCATCGATTATAAAGAGATTTTCTCTCCGGTTTCATTGAAAGACTCTTTAAGGATTATATTGGCATTAGTTGCGCATTTCGATTTAGAGCTTCATCGGATGGATGTTAAGACAGCATTTCTAAATGGTGACATTGAAGAAACGATCTATATGGTGCAACCAGAAAACTATGTCTCGGGAGATTCAAAGTCTATGGTGTGCAAACTTAAGAAATCCATATATGGACTAAAGCAAGCATCTCGTCAATGGTACTACAAATTCCACAATGTGATTATGTCATTTGGTTTTGAGGCAAATATTGTGGATGAGTGTATATACCTCAAGTTCTGTGGGAGTAAGTTTGTATTTCTGGTTTTATATGTGGAGGACATATTGCTTGCCAGCAATGGTATAAATATGTTGCATGAGACCAAGAAATTTCTGATGAAGAATTTTGAGATGAAAGATCTTCGTGATGCATCATTTGTCCTAGGGATTGAAATACTGAGGAATAGAACCCAAGGTATATTAGGATTGTCTCAAAGGAATTACATCGAAAAGGTCCTGAAAAGGTATGGCATACAAGACAATGAACCAGGAAATACCCCTGTGGCAAAAGGAGACAAATTTAGTCTCAGCCAATGCCCAAAGAATCCTATCGAAAAGGAAGTAATGCAAAAGTATCCATATGCAAAAGTAATGCAAAGATAGGCGCAAGTGTGTATGTGTCCAGATATTGCGTTCATCACTGGCATGTTGGGCCAATACTTGTCAAATCCAAGTCTAGATCATTGGAAAGCAGCCAAAAGGGTCTTGAGGTACCTGAAGCGAACAAAAGACCACTTGCTCACGTATCGGAGGTCGGATAAGCTAGAGGTCATTGGATATACCGACTCTGATTTTGGAGGATGCCAAGATAGCATGAAATCGACATCCGGCTACATTTACATGTTGAGCTGGAGGAGCCATTACATGGAAGAGTGCTAAACAATCACTTATAGCATCTTCCACAATGGCCGCAGAATTCATTGCATGTTATGAAGCATCGAATCACGGTGTATGGCTACGTAATTTTGTCACTAGGCTGCGCATAGTGGAGTCTATAGAGAAACCACTAAAATTATTGTGTCACAACAATTCGGCCGTGCTATACGCAAATAACAACCGAAGCTTGTCAAAGTCCAAGCACATTGACATTAAATTTTTTGTTGTAAAAGAGAGAGTACAGAAAGGTCAGTTGTCAATATAACATATAGGGACAAACTCCATGTTAGCGGATCCACTCACTAAAGGATTACCACCCAATAAGTTTGAAGAGCATGTTGCTCATATGGGTGTAATTCCTCTTAGGGAAATTCAGTTTTAGTTGAAGTTTGTTAATTGTTTATTTTGATGTTCTATTTTCTTATTTTGGATATATATAACTTGTAACATGAAACAAGTTCTTTGTGTAATATGCATTATTTTGCAAAAGGGTTTTATTTTGCTTTCTGTCTCTATTTTAAGTTTGATCTCAAATTTGGATATGTGTTTGCAAATTATTTATTTGAATTTTGCAACAAGTTTATGAAATTTAGTTTCAAGTTTTAAGTGGGAGACCTAGTTAGAAATTGACACGTAAGATCACAATTGCGTGTAATTTCTATGCTACACATCCACATCATGATTCATGTCATTTGGTTATGTTAGTACTGTGATTATTGATGGTTTAGTCATGACTAAAATAAATGTGACAAAGCCACTTTAGTCCTTTGCTAATATGATTGATGGACGGAATTGGTTTGGGAATACATGAGGATGACAGAAAAGTATTTGCACACATAAGGCTGACAATACATAATTAAAAGAGTATAACATATTGCTTAAGTGGGAGATTGTTAGATTTTAATCCAACGTTGAGCATATATGTAATATAATTATGAATTGTTACTGTCAATATGATTGTCACAATTAAAGTGATCTAATATGGAATTAAGATATTAGACAATCTATGTATTCAATAGGATGTGGTCCATAAGTGTGTAAAACAATTTGGGCAAAGATCACATCATTGATGGACTGATTCTGAAATTTGCAATTGAGAAAACTACCATTCGGAATCCCAGTGTGGGTGGTCCACCCGCACTGGATCTGAGTGCGGACGAACTCAGTACTTAGCCAAATTCTAGAAATATTTTGGGCTCCCAGTGCGGGTGGTCCACCCGCACTGGATCTGAGTGCGGATGCACTCAGTACTGTTTGCTGACGTCACCAATAAATTATCAGCGACCGTTTTTGTGGTCGCATATACCTATTTTTCTCACATCGGCAAAAAATTAGCGACCCAAAAAAATTGGTCACAGAAACATTATCAGCGACCGAATGACGTCATTCAGAGACCGGTAATGATAGGACCATGTTTCATAGGCCCTAAATTACATTTGGGCTTAAATGATACCTGGGACGCAGACCTTGCACTTGGCAGGCTAGCCCAGAATAAGACAACAAAGCCCAACTAAACACAGGCCGAAGTCCATAATGGAGTTCGGCATAACGGCATACCGACATGCACAGGATAACCGTTGCATGACCACCATAACCATGCCCACGATCTCATAACTGTTCCACGTCCTATGATTAAACCGCATAGGAACTGTTAGAGATCTGGGTATAAAATGCCTTAAATTCCCTAAGAAGGAGATCGAATTTTTGGCTATCAACAAAGACTATACTAAGAGAGATATCGATAGGGAAGAGTTGGAATATCTCACATCCTCCTCCCAATTTCTTCACCAAGTTGGCTTGCATCCCGCAGTAAGCCGGCTCCTCACCACCTCGACTTATCGACCGAGATAAAAAGAGGCCCAGTCTTCACCACCATCTCGACCTATCAACCGGAATATGAAGAGATTCAGTCCCATCAATCAAGTTTCGCATACGGGCTATCCACTCCAAATAGCACGTATCAGGTGACGTCATCGGAAAAGCATCAGCGACGATGGTATCAGCGACCGGGATATCAGTGACCGGAATAGGATATCAGAGACCGGAAGGACTATCAGCTACCGGCGCTGTTATTATCAGCTACCGGAATTCCGGTAGCTGATGCTTGGTTCTGCTGTAATGGGGGATGGGATCAGGAGAGTCGCTGGAAGAGAAATGGAACTCTCTAGTGACTGGAGTTCAATTTAAGCGGGAAAAAACTTTGATCAGCAATGGGATCCGCACGAAATTTAAAGTGAATCCAATGCACTAAAATATAAAGCAAAAATGACCACTTATTTCGCAACTCAACATCGATCATAGCTCTCTCTCTCTCTATATATATATATATATATAAACTCGAATTGTGAGCCTTCTATAATTTGGGTCCTTGTATTTAATGGTATTTGACTATTTTTCTTTCTTTTTTTCTTTTCTTTTTGTCAAGATTTTCTTTCCTTTTGAGCTCCTAGTATTTTTTCAAAACTAGAGGTGGTTATTTGTTTATTTGCTGGAAAGAATTTGGTATTAGCATATTATTTGTTTATTGAAAGGTGGATACAAATTTGAAATTAGCATTATCTGCTCTGAATTCGCTCTATTCACATTCCTATAATGTAGTAGGTATATAGTCCATCAAAAGATGATTGTTTTTAAATTTGTTTCGATAATTAGATATCAATGATTTCGAAATCACTTTCTTCAGGGGCGAAATTGAAACTTGAGATTGAAGAGTTAAATAATATACTGAAGTGTAATTTTATTTTATAAGAAGGATTGAAAATATATTTTGACAATTTCATGCTAATTATAGATATATTGGTATTGCATTGATTCATGCGTGTCAATAATATATTTGACTGTTATCTACACAATACAATTTGAAAATTTTCATTAAAAATTGTGATTCAAGTCATCAACCAGTAATATTCACAAGAGATTTTTATAATTTGCATTTCAAATTTGCAAACTTTAAAACAAAAAATATTATCTTTAACCCACTAATGAAATGAAATCAGTAAGCAATTGGTACATAGAGCATATAATGAATAACCGAAAAAGGACCAGACATTATTTGAGAAAAAAAAAAAAGAGATAGTAAAATTTGGAAAGACTGCAATTAACAATTAACACAATTTTCCATCTCTCAATTTATGGTTTAACCGTTTAAGTGTTAAAATTAATGAAAAATATGAGGATTGATCTCAGTCACTCATCATAAATCAAAAGGTCACAATTAAATCAATAATTGAATATGTCCTTTCTTTCTTGTATATTTAGAGTAAATTAAAAATAAATACAATATCAACGGTACAATAAATTAATTAGCCGTTTGGGCTCTGTAATATATATAAAAAAAAATCCGAAATATACAAATTTCATACTTCATTATTCATCTCCTCATATATGAAGTTTAAGCAATATGTGTGTGTGTGTGTGTGTGTGTGTGTGTGTGTGTGTGTGTGTGTGTTATCCTTCATTCTTACATGCATTCTGGCAAAGGGCTGAATCGCAGTCCCAGTTATACGTATTGTTTCGGGAAAAGGCTTGATTGCATGCTTTTCCTTCTTCACCATGTGCGAGTTCCATTTCTTTTTAGACACAAAAAAAAAATATTATGTCAGATAAATGCAAAGTACAATATAAATAATATAAATAAATAAATGGGAACAATTTGGGTTCTGCGTCTGTCTAATCTGCTTTAGGATTTATGTGCGTTTCATTCTTTTTTAGACACAAAAAAATATTATGTCAGGTAAATGCAAACTACAGTATAAATAAATAAATGGGCAATTTGGTTTTGGGTGTATTGTTTTGTTTCATCTCTTTTAGACAAAAAAAATATTATGTCAAATAAATAAAAAGTTAGTATAAATACATCAATGGGACAATTTGGGTTTCGTTTTACGTTTCATGCTTTCTCTCTTTTTAGACACAAAAAAATATTATGTCAAATAAATGCAAACTACAGTATAAATAAATAAATGGGAACAATTTGGGTTTCGGGTTTGTATGATCCGCTTTAGGATTTATGTGCGTTTCATCTCTTTTTAGACACAAAAAAATATTATGTCAGATAAATGAAAAGTATAGTATAAATACATAAATGGGAACAATTTGGGTTTCGGGTCTGTATGATCCGCTTTAGGATTTACGTGCGTTTCATCTCTTTTTAGACACAAAAAAATATTATGTCAAATTGTATAAATAAATAAATGGGAAATTTGGGTTTCGGGTTTTTATGATCTACTTTGGATTTATGTTTTCTCTCTTTTTAGACACAAAAAATATGTCAGATAAATGAAAAGTATAGTATAAATACATAAATGGGAACAATTTGGGTTTCGGGCCTGTATGATCCGCTTTAGGATTTACGTGCGTTTCATCTCTTTTTAGAAACAAAAAAAAATATTGTCAGATAAATGAAAAGTACAATATAAATACATAAATGGGAACAATTTGGGTTTAGCATATGTCAGATCTGCTTTAGGATCTACGTGTGAATATTAAAGTGATGCGCACAAATTCTAAAGCGGATCGTGCGGACGTGAAATGACCCAAATTGTTCCCTAAATAAATATATTTGGAATGTGAGCATCAATTACTAATATATTATTTATTGTTTGACAAGTCATTAGTGCAACTATTTTTCTAAAAAAATTGGCAAACTTTTTGTGATTTTGTCCCGATTAAGGTATAGTTAAAATTTTGAATAGCTTTTAAAAAAATCAAAGCATGTAATTGCTATTTTTTTTATGTTCTATATTTTTTTCTTTTGCACTTAGAAAGAAAAAGAAACTTAAGAAAGAAGTTTGTATTTGGTATCACATACAATTATTACTTTATTAGTGATAATGTAAAGTATTTGAAAAGGATATTTGCCTTTTTTTTTTTTAATGGGATTTACAGATTTTGTTTTTGATAGCTTATGAAAAAAATTATACATGAAATTTGATCCCATGCATTCAAGAGATCAAGCATAATTTTACTTTTCTTTCAAAATATCAGTATTCTTAATAGAGGAGGATTTAAATGTCTCTATTTTTTGTGCCTCTATTATACCTTTATTTTTAAAAACTTTAATAATTCAAAGTTTAAATTTTAAAAATTAAAATAAGACCATTTGATATGATCTACATCTTGTTATCTATGCACGTGTAAAAAATTTACATTTAAATTTTGTTTTGGTTGCCATCAAGAACTCGTAAAAATGTACTAATATAAATAATTTTAGACGTTGATTTTTCAACCTATTGATTCACATAGAAACAAAATCAAAATGTAATAATTTTTATATGAGCATATAGAGAAAATAATATATATCACATCTAATTGTTTTAATTTGGTATTTGTGTTTTTAATTTTAAGTTAATAACGTTTTAAAAATGAAGACATGGTGAAGGTACAAAAAAATGGAGGCATTTAAACCATCCTATTCAATATTACAAAAAAATGGACCTGTAAAATATGCTGGCAGTATATATACATGGATAATGCTTTTTTGGATTTTAAATAATGAATCTTCTATAAATAGTTACTGGTTATTAGTTTAGGCCAGGGTGTTTGAATAAAACCTTGGTATAGATTAAGTATATCCGGACCATCTGATCAGAATTTGAGTCAATCCGGCCCGAGATATAATGCACACAGGCCCTTTAATGTTCATGCAGATTCTAAGAGAGTTTAGATCTAAACAGAAACATTGTGTTAGATATGCAATGGAAGAGTTAAAAAATATGAATGGAGTCAATTGACCTATATTTTTTTTCATATATATTCATGTATGATTTTATGTACAATTTAGTGTAAAATATTACAATATTGAAAAATTGATTTCATTCTACGCAAAAAAATTGTATATGATTGACCACTATATGTGTTTGATCTCTATAGTTCGAATGTCTAACTCCGCTCCGCTGCTGGTGATATGAATTCTCAATATATATATGAAATCTCATGCGTACATGATTATTTGATTCCCGTGTGATTTGTATTACTTAGTACCACTATGAGATTGACTCTGTACACATATTTACCTATTTATCTCAAAGAAATATCATGCTTCACTACTAGTTTATGATTCTTCAATGATTTTTGTACCTCCATTTTACCTTCATTTTCCAAACTTTAAAATTCGATTTTAAAATTCAAATATTGAAAAAAAAAAAACCCACCAAATTTGTCTATTATTTTTTCTATACACAATTACACAAAAGTATCATGAGCTTGAAAAAAAATATAAATAATTTGTGATATATCATGAACTTGAAAAAATACATTAATATAGATAATTATGAATGTTGATCTTTCTGACTTGTTAATTTCTATAAAACAAAATAAATAAAAAAGTGATAAATTTGTGTTCATATAGAAAAAATAATATAGATCACGAAAAATAAATTTGAACCCACAAATAAAATCATTGCACAAGTGGCATCATAACATTTCTAAATAATAAAAATAGTATCTAATGTATAATTTAGAAGTTGCTAATTGCAGATATCTCAAAATTAGAACACAAGTAACGATAATAATTGTCTCACAATAACTTAAACCAAGTACACAAAAAATACTAAACAAGAACCACAATTTTTTTTTTCAACCCAACAAAACTGCAACAAAAAATCTACCACCAAAAAAACAGAAACTGGAATACTCAGAGAGAAAAACCAAATTTTCTCACTTGAAGCATTTGGCATCGAGCAAGGGTTCGCCTTCAAACGGCTCCTGATCTTCAATCATAGCATTAACACGCTCCTTCTGAACCTCGTCAGAGAGGTCCACCTTGGTCCAGTTATATAGTTCCATGTCGTAGCACTCCTCCATCACAAACTGAGGGATCTCCTGGCCACGGAAAATCCAGAGACCCTTGACTTTGTATGGTGGGGTCCCACCGATGATAAGCATCTTGCCGAAGGCATACTTGCGGGCAAGGTCCATGCGCTGTAAGAATCCTCCTACTTTGTTTAGGGTTACAAAGGAGACAGTGTTCTCTTCGTTGTATTTGTACTCGCAGAACCATAGGGAGTAGCCCTCTGGGTCGAACATGTCCCAGAAACCTACAATTAATTTCAATATATATGTCATTATAGTGATAGATATGCATGGGACCACTTTAAAAATTCGTGCAGATTCTGATCGGACAGTCAGGGAAATATTTCTGAATAGTGAATATTTCACCTTGATACCAAAAATATGATTAAATTTGGGAGGGGGTACCTAAAACAAACTACTGTTGGCAATAGTACAAGTTCATATAACCAACCTTAGATGCAACAAAAAACACAACAGATACACACAAAATAGGGGTGGTGTCAATGAAACCCTTTTAACCGTTTACCCAACCCGTATCGTATTCGATAAGACGGGTATGCAAGACTGGGTAATTGATAAGTATTAAATTATATATGATATTTTTTATTGATACATATAACAAAAACAACAACAGATAGACACCTAAGATCAGCTTTTGTATCTGTCTATTCTGATCTTCCAATGGGTGTGCAAACCTTTTTTTTTTCATCATATATTTTTATTTTCTAGTAAACCTTGCAAACTGCCGTTATATAATTTTAGATACTTTAATATCTAAGTGAAATAAGATAACTAATATTAAAAAAATTATCCGGAATTGGACAGTGCCCCGTCTAATAAAATAATTTTATTAATTTTATTAACAAAAAAGTGGAGTATTAAGATTGTACCTTTGATGGCGACCTCACGGAAGTTGGTCTTAGTGTTAGAGTACAGCCTCTTCCAGTCATCCAAAATCATCTTACTTGGGGGAAGAAGGTCAAGCGGGTTCTTAGCTTTCGGTTTCGGTGCTTCTTCCTCTACAGCCTCCGCTGCTGCCTTGGCAGGAGGAGGAGTCTCTTTCTTCACCTCCTTTGGTTTTGCCTCCTTGACTGGAGCAGCAGCCTTCCTTGGAGAAGCCACTGGTGGGACCGCATCAGTCTGTTTCACCTCTCCCATCACCTTTTTGAAGTTTGGCTGGTTCACCATTGTCCAGAAATACCTGCAGTAACCAACAAATTCAGATCTGATTCGTCCATTTTAATCTGGCACAAATCTTGAAGCAGACCCCCAAATATTCCAAATAGGCTCTGAAATGATTTCGCCTTGGCTGGGATTATTCTACTCACTCATATTCAACACCATTTCTCGTTACAATTACTGTTTTATTTTTACTTGTGGCAGACTTCTATGAGTGAGGCTATGGTGATATGCATATCTCTATTTTCAAAGTTTAAACAGTCAATCCGAACAGCTAAACATGATCTCTGTAAGATAATGAAGGTGACCTAATTTCACATTATTTAGAATTTGTGCACTATTTTCTTAAATAGGTAGAAAATCACTGCTTTTGGATGGTCCAGAATATTTAGATCAAGTGATTTTCTATCTATATAGAAATTAGTGAAAAAAAAATCTACAAAAAAGTATTAATTTAGTCTCCAAGTACAATTTTTATATGGAGATCATGCTCAACTGTTCGGATGGACTATTTGAACCATGATAATAGCAATATGGACCCATAGTTTCACTCAACTTTTATTCCAAATTAAAAAAAAAAAAAATTCTACACATGGACGAATAAAACATGGAAATATTAATAATACCTCTCAATATGAGGGAATTCAGAGGTGAAAGCCTTGGTCATGATGCGTGTGAAACCCATGTATAAATTACATGTCACCACAATATCAGCCAAGGTCACGCTATGGCCCACAAGGTAGGTGTTGTTTGCCAGATGGGTGTTAAGAGCATCCAATGATCTCTTGAAGAAGTTTATAGCAAACTCCTCCATCTACATATATAAATTACAAAAGTATAAGATATGTCATTTAAATAATTCTGCAAAACAAAAACAAAGACGACACTCAGAGGTTAATTTAAAAACAATCTTATATAAAAAGCAAAGAGTGAGGCTATGCTACATAACACAGACTGATTGTAATACGATCCAATATTTTTGTTTCCAAAATTCAAATAGTCAATCTTAACCGTTAAACGTGATATCCATATGAAAATGTACTTGTAGACTAAATTTTACATATTTTTAGAATTTTTTACTATTTTTTTAGATAGGTAGATAATCACTATTTTTGAATGGTCTACAATTTTTAGATCAAGATATTTAACAAAATGTAAAATTTAATCACTTGAACTCAAATAGTAAAATATAGTACGGACTATTTGTTAAAAATAGTAAAAAATTAGCGCATAATGGTCATATTGAAAATTTGATCTACAAGTACATTTTCATAATGGCCATAGTACGGACCATTATGCGCTATACATAATATCACAGCCTCACTCAAAAGGCAAAATGTATTTAGTACTTCAAAACACAAAATTTTACATGTACAAAAGGCAGTAGATATATGTTGAAATTATAAACACATTATGCAACATTCACAAAATATAGAACTGAAATCACTGTAAAGAACAGCAAACCAATTGCTAAATAATAAAATTGTTGTTATAAAACAAACTCACAGAGGCAATGTAAGGAATTCCAAATCCTAGTCTTGGGTAGAGCCACCTTGCTAAACCTGCATCGATTTCCGTGGCACCAAAGTCCATCCATTGCTCAATATGGGCCTGAGACAAGGGAAAATAATTAAAATTTAAAACAATTATAGTTTCAAAACTCAATTTTATGTTACTGAGGTTATTAGAACTCTTACGTATTCAATAAGAGATGAACCATACAGCGGGTTATCAGCCTTCAATTTAGTCACTGCAAAAAACAGGAATATAAACATGTGAAATTTATAATCATGTAGGGTTATAAACATATGAAATTTAAAATGAAATTAAAGGATTTTGTGGATACCATAACGAGCAATTGCATTGCTCTCAAAGATGGCACCATCAGGTGTCTGCAACACAGGGACCTACAAAGAAATAATATCAATTTTAACAAAGTAGACTAAGTAAAATATTAAATTCAGATATTTCAAAAAAAAATAATCGACCTACCTTTCCAAGAGGATTCATTTTGAGAAATTCAGGGGCTTTGTTGGAAACCCCCATTTGGAAATCCTTCACTAGCTCAACCTTCACTCCACTGTACTCAGCAGCGATAAGTGCTTTGTAGGCATTTTTGTTGCCAGCACCAGAATGCAAAACCTATTATTCAAGAAATTTTAGTTGAAATCTAAAATTGAAAAACAAATACGACCAGAGATCATTAAAAAAAAAGAATCCCTGAATTATTTTTGCACTTTATTCAGAGAAAAGTGATGCAATGGCAATTTGACAGCTAAATGGCACATATGCATATTTTAACATACATGTGAACTGACCTACATAAATCATTTATAAAACTCCATATTTCCAAACAAAACTTAAAATAAGAGAGATCAAGTCTATAAAAAGATAAACAATCAAAATGAATGCCAATTGATAAGAAAAAACCTTCATAACTAACTTGTGAGTTTCTAGAATTGAAGAAATTTTAGTTTTGGTTTCACTTCTACAGACTCAGGTCCCAGACTAAGTTGAATTTTACGATGGAAAGACAATTACAACCAGAGACAATAAAAAAAATCCTGGTTCATTTATTACTTTAATCCAAGAAAAGTGATGCAATGACAGTACTACAGCTAATGGCACATGCATATAAATTGAAATCTGATCAAACATACATGAACACTGATTTTACCTACAAAAATGATCTATAAAACTCCACATTAGCAAACAAAACTTTAAATGAGACGGATCAAATCTATACAAAGAAACTAAACAACCAAAATGAATGTAAATTGATAAGGAAAAAACCTCCAAAATTGACTTGTAAATTCCTTAAATACAGTAAGAGAAACCCTAACATAATATCCACAAAATCAATTTATCTAACTACAATTCAGCAATGAAATACTATAACAATATAGCTACCATGGCTCAGATTTTCAAATTAATTGACCAAATATCACTTCCAGTCACAAAATCACTGCTAAATGAATAAGGTTTTAACTGAGATTTCCTATCCCAAAACCGATCCGAAACAAAACAAAACCCCGTTCAAAATTTGAAATTGGAAGTCAAAAAACAAAATTCACTCACCAGAGCCATTACGATCGATGGATTCTCTCGCTCGTTCTCAGATCTGAGACAGACAGGAGAAAATATCACTAAAAGAACATATATAGCGATATAATATCTATATATATAGCCAAAAAAAATTGATTTTATAGGGATCGGGAATTAATTTACCACTGGAGAGAGAGAGGAGGTGTGGCGCCGCAAAAACCCTAGCTTAACTCAAAAGAAAAGGAGAGAGAGAGAGAGGAATGAGGTTTTATTACCTCACTTATACGGTTCGGATTGGTCGGATGCTTGGATCGAATTGGATATATACAGGACAGTGCGGTTTCGGGTCTACTTAGGGCAAATTTAGTAACGGATCCGAACCCGATCTGATTGTAGTCATTCGTACTAGTACTACCGAATCCGAATCCGAATCCGAAAGAGAATATACGCGCGGAGATGAAAGCGTTTACAGGCGTCAGATCCGATGGGTAAAGATATTAAAAGAATAGATTTTACTTCATTCAGCGCACTAACCATATCAGGTGCTCTATTGATTCTATAGTCCGTGCGCTGGCTTAAGTTGAAACAGCTCTGTTAAAACAGAATAACATGCAGTGATTGCGCCGACAAGATATTTTGGGTAAATATTTTAACGGAGAAGGTTTGACTTCATGCAGCGCAAATACCATATGTAACGCTGTTTTAATTCTATAGTTAGTTTGCTGCATGAAGTCAAATATGCTCTGTTAAATTTTTTACCCATTTTTCGGAGGTTTCTTGGGCTCCAAGTTTTATCTGGGCCTGATAACTCAGCCTATTTATTCTTTTTCTCCATGTTATTCTGTTGTTTCTTACTTATAATGTAAAATATACTTATTTTTGGCACACAGTGACAGTCCATTTGATAATTAAACAACATTTATATAGAAAAAAAATTGATTCGAACTATGTAATTTTAATTAATTTAATATCTTAGTTAATTTAGTAATACTTTATTTACAATGACATATTGCAATAACTTGATACTAGCAGCGGATTTTTTTTTCTTTCTTGGGCCTTTATTGGGCCAGAAACAAAGCCCATGTAATGAACTCGGTGAACCCTACATCATTTGTCTTTAGTTTAAAACCCAACCGATGAACTCAACAAAAATCAATGCTTCGCCTCCTCCTTGCTTCTAAAACCCTACTTGATTCTCAAACAACAAGAGAATCGCACTTGGCACTTGATTCTCAAGCGGGAATGTTCAAATCGACGACCAAAATCTAATCGAAATAGTTATAGAGATTAGTGTACTTCCTACAGGTCAGTTATTAATTTGTTGTTTTCTCCCCTTCCAGCTTTCTCTCGGGTTTATGATTTTGCTTAGTCTGTTCATCTTGGCACTGATTGATGTATACTTTAGTACCACCATGACTATTAAATCTTACTTATTTCTTTAGATTTTAGTTTTTCTGTATCTGATATTGCCATGGTATAGTATTTGTGCATTTTCATTTTACCAGTAAATACCTTATTCTATAATCTTGTCTTAGTTTTTCTAATTTGTTGTTGTTTTCTCCCCTTTCCAGCTATTCACTTGCTAGGTTTAACCATTATGAGAAAAAAATGTTTTTCCTCTTGGCACTGATTATGTATGCTTTAGTTTCTAATCATAAAAATTGAAGTACAGTATTAAATATCACTTGTTTCTTTACATTCTAGTTGTGTCTGTTTCTGATGGTATAGTATTTGTGCATTTCCTTTTTACCAGTAAATAGTATCTCTTATTATGCCTTTGTTTTTTTGTTTTTTTGTAGCAAGTGAAAAGTGTTCGAGTGAAGCCTCTAAGAGCTACTTATTAAATAACACAATGAAAAATGCCAAAATTTCAAGTGAAGAAAACTGTGACTTTATAAGTAGATTACCCGACCCGATACTTCATCGCATATTGGGATTATTGTGGAATAAAGAGGCAATCCAGACATGTGCGCTGTCAAAGAGGTGGGAGCACCTCTGGACCTCGTTACCCTCCCTCAAATTCAATTTTGACGGTTTTGACGATTTTAATGATGATTCTGAGGATTATGATTTTGACGAGCCGACGTCGGCTAATTGTGAGAGATTTGCAAATTTTGTGAATGCAGTGCTGCTGAGGCGCAAACCCGTGAATTTGGATGTGTTTAAATTGTTCTGTAGTAAGGTGTCAAACTGTACAGAAATGCATTGGATCCATTATGCCATGAATCATAACCCTCGAGTTCTCCATCTTTCCCCCTCTGTTTTTATTCCATTGTCTACCTACACATGCGCATCATTACAGAAACTGCACCTCTGTTTTCCTCATAAAAATTTAGACAATTTAGATTCAATTCTCCAAAGATCTAGAGTAAATCTTCCTAATCTTAGAAAACTAATTATTTCTTTTTCGGATCTCAACTCTAATTATGTGAACAAATTTCTGTCTGGATGCCCAAAATTGGAATTTCTTGAGCTAGATAGTTGCCATTTCTACACTGATTGCATAATTGCTCATGATAATCTAGAGTATCTGTTTCTTGTAAACTGTCCTATAAAAGATGAACTGTATGTTAGTGCTCCTAAGCTCCTTTCATTTTCCTATGAGGGTTTACTATCATTACCATGTAAAACCACTCTAAATATGCCTTCTCTAGCACAATCAAGGTTAACTAGTGGTGATCGTTCAATGATCAAATGCTTCGAGGGGATGGCTACTAGCCTCCGTTTCCTTGCAAATGTTGAACTCTTACAGTTATATTTTGAGTGTCGTGAATACAAGGTATGCATCTCTCATATTCTCATTTTACAATTTATGATAATTTTAATTTCTTTACATCTTAGCATGACAAAGAGAATGTTGGAGTTATGTTATTATATTAAAGTAATATGCAAAATAGCAAATTTCTAAAACAATGCATAATTAAATAAAAATATAGTTAAGTGTATTTATGAATTTTCTTGACTGAAAGATATCAAATTCAATGTTTGACTTGATTCTAACTTCTAACCTTGTGTTTATATTTTTTTCTAAATTTAGGAATTGTCATCTGTTTTGTCGCTTGAATTGCCAATATTTCCATATGTCAAGAATGTGACTGTTGCCCTTTGTATGTTTTCTTGTTTCCAAATGGTAACTTGGATTCTGAAGAGTTTGCCTAAGTTGGAGAAACTTACAATACTACAAAACAGATGTGTAATGTTCTTTTTCATTAATACTAAGTTGTTAACCTTAGTCCTTTTCACTTGCATAGTTTAGTTAAGATCTCATTTGTTATTCATTGCAGGTGTCTCATAGGGAAGAGGGAGATTGTAGTCATTGTACAAATGAGTCAACTAACATCTCATCAACAATTGCAATATCTCCACACAAAAAGCTTAAGATAGTTGAGGTCAAGTACTGGAGGTACAATCAGATGGTGCGACAATTGGCCGACACTTTGATGGGTGGTACAAAAGAATTTGAAAATCTAAAGATTTATTTGTCCAAGTATAAAAGCAGTAGGCAATATTTGAAGTGAACTTTCTAATATGATTTCCTGAACTTTCTAAAAGAAAGAAAAATTAAGTTCTTAATTTGGAGGTCCTAGGTGTTTTGCTAGTAAACCTAACTTCTATATTAGTATTACCATGGCTTTGTAAGTCAGCCTTTATTTTGTTGTCTCGGCTAATTTGTTTAGATGTGTGATTTTCTATTAGTTAGTAATTATTGGAATGGTTATAAGCATCGATTTGTATTGTGTCGGATTTCAGTAAGAGCAATTGAGAGAATGCACTTACTGCTGTGAAGTGTTATTTTTTTTTTCTTTTTGTTACTAGAGATTCTTACTAAATCTAAATCAGTTTGAGCTTGTGTACCATGCAGAGCCAGGTGCATTGATTTTCTCCATTTTTTTCCTCTAAATTTTTTTTGAAATTGCATTTGTGACAACTACAAAAGATTATAGTCATGCTTGTGGTTGTGAACTATATAGTCTATATTTTTTAAAATCTGATTCAAGTTAATTTAAACATATTAACTATATTTTTTCACACAAATAAGCTGATGAACTTGTAGTCAAAGATTTATGCTAATTTGGTGCTAAATACATGGCTAACAATTTAAAGATTCACAGATAGAGTTGCAATTTTATTAACTATATTTTGGATCAAATATACTGCAAATTGATTTCTGAACTATATTTTGGATCTAAAATCTTAACCAATTTAAGTCTATGCATAATATTTGTTTGTTAATTGATGAGGAAAAGATTAATTTAATATCACTCAAATTCTAATTTAATGTTTTTTGTTTAACCAATTCTGGAGTTCATTTCTTTTCCAGTAAGAATTAGCCAAGTAAATATGCAATCTATAAGTAGAGGTTCTCATTTGTTTGGTTATGTTCATATCAAATGTGCTTTCACTATTTCCTTTATTTTTATTTTATCTTTGCATTTTAACTTAGTTACTGGAGTGTGGTACCAGTAAATAATTTCAGTTGTTTTGGTACTAGTAGTGTTACATATGGTACCATTCAATTAGTTTTTTAAAAATAATGTATGGTTCTGATATGAGGGATGGTACAGTACCATTACCTTGCATGTACGTACCAGTCATGATTTTTATGCAAGAAGTTTGAACCAGTGATCTGATACCTTGTAGTTTATTTACTGTAGTGCGGTACCAGTAAATAATTTCGGTTTTTTTTTTTTTTTTTTTTTTTGGTGCCAGTAGTGTTACAGATGGTACCATTGCATAAGTTCAATTAGGTAACCATACAACACCATTTAATGTGCTTAGAGTTCTTTGTTTGATTTGTGCTTTATGCCTGGTGCCATGCGCACTGTCAGTAATGAGTTCATATTTACAGAGTAATTTTTGCTTCATACATGTATCGCACGGACAATATAGAGTCAATAACTCAAAAGAGTGCTAAATATGGCTAATGCTTTCCATGAAGCAAAAACTGCTCTGTCAATTTATTTATCCCAAAATTACCTTAATAACCCTGAGCATAGCAATTGACCATGATTGTTTGAGACTGTACATTCTATTTATTCTATGAATGATTTAAAATCGGAATCAATCGGAATTAGGAATAAAATTCAAGGAATAATAAATAACTTTAGAAGCATCGATTTGGAGCAAATAAATGCCATATCTTCCAGCAAAGAAATTTGCCTATGTCATCTTCACCTGCATGATCATTATTATTGTGTTTTGAGATTCATGCATAAACGATTTGAATGGTCTAGATTTTCCTTATATCAACCCAAAGTTTGAGATATCTCTCAGATGATCCGAATTCCTCAAACTTTTGAGTTTTTGAGATGCCTTGCATGTACCGGTTCAGATTTGTGAAGTATAAGATTTTTAATCTGAAGTAACAACACAATTTATTTTATCAACTTAGGGTAATTAGGACAATATATATGCCTTCATTACATTTTACATACCACAGCCATAATAATTTTAAATGTTACATGTCTGGAATTCAACATAATATTTTATGTAATATTTTGACCTTATTAAGTGTACACATTGTATAAATATTACTGTTTATTGATTGATACTTGTTGTAATCATTCTCAAATAAGTGTCAATTATGAACAAAATGCACTTGATACGTTAGTAGGGTTGAAATGCATCATTAGTTTTGTGCTCCAATTATTCTTCACACGTTATTGTTGTTTACAAATCCGAACAGTCGATCCGAACAACTCAAAATGATCGTCATATTAAAATGTAATTGGAGACCAAATTTTTATTCATTTTTTAAGTTTATTTCAAGTACCATTTTTTCTTAGTAAGTGTTTACCCTTTACCAATTTATTTAAACAGTTCATTTTTGTTTTCAACCTTTTTTATTTTCTTTTGTTGCATGAAAATATTAAGGAAACAGATAAGTGCAAACGCAGCCAGTAAAACAGAAGAAAAGACATATTTGTAAGAATTCAATTCCAGCTAAGTTTAGGTTGATACCTGGTCTGGTAAAATGAGATCCAGACAGTTCATTTTTTTTTTTATAAATTCTAGTTAAGTTTAGGCTGAATTAAGATTTTACTTTAAAAATTAGATATTCCAGTAAATAATCAGGTGTGCAAGAATTTTACCTGTACTTATTCCAAAATAATAGTTTGGAATATTTCTCGAGTATTTATTTTAAAAGTTAATTAAATGCATTTTAAAGTTTTTAAAATAATCTATTTTTTTTTTTTTTTTATTTTAGTTAAAAAAAGATGATCTCATGAGTTGATCATGACCTTTAAGTTGAGATAATGCAATGTTTATGTTAAAACATTGTGAAAGTATTTTGGAGTCATGGAAATATCATTTTATACATATTTAAATATATATATTCATAATGTTTGAATGAATATGTTGTGCTAGCCTATTTATATGAATCTTCCAAACCCAATGATTTTTACTTAAATATGGAACCATATTGTTTCACCAGTAAACTCTTATATTTATGTTTTAATGTTAATTAGTTTTTAAAAATAAAATTTATTAAATGTAAAATATGTGGATTCAAAACATTGCTTCCTGAGTTTTAAGATATAGAGACAATCAATTTATGAAAAGATAATTGATTGTTAATAATAAAAAAGAAACCTAATCAGAAACTCCACAATCCCAATTATGTCCAAATTTTCTATAATGTCGATAATTTCAACTAGAATCACCGTTCCTACTCTCACCAAATCAATCATCCGGACTCAATCGGGGTGCACAAGCTTATGGAGAATTGCAAAATCGCAGTGTCAAATTTTACATATCGATTAACAGTTTAGTGGGATTGATTTTTTTTTTTTTATAAATTCAATGTTTCTTTTAATTTATTCAATGTGTGTTATTTATTTATTTACATTGATATTGAATTTACTATAATCAAAATTAAATAAATTAAATAAAGTTCATAGAAAATGTTTGAAACAAATAAAAAAATTGAAAAAAAAAATTGTACAATGATAGAAAAACATTAATCATTATACAATGGATGATGTTTATTTTTTTAATCACATAAAAAATGTCTGTCTATTTAGCAATGAAATATATATTTAGGAAACAAATTCAATTTATGGTTGTGAAAAAATGTTATCCTACACATCTTGAAATTTTCATAATAAATTATATAATATTTTGTCCTTATTAAGTGAAACACTGTATAAATATTATTAATTAATGATTAATACTTGTTGTAATCATTCTCAAATAAGTGTCAATTATGGACAAAATGTATTTGATACATGTATAGTTCCTGCTTGTCAGAATATATATGCAAGATTTTGACCTTATTAAATGTGTCAATCTTGTGCAAAATATAGAAATGAAATGAAATGCTAGCGATAAATAATTATATATTTCTATAGTTAACAATTATTCATTTGATTGGTTGAAAGGTATCTAGTGTTACAACCATAGTTTTTGAAAAAGCCCATCTCTGTGCGAATAGCACAGTAATATGGCCCAACTCCTTCTTCGGCCCATCTAGCGTTACAAGGACCGCTAGTCTGCTACGGAAATATTTCGGTCCTTTAAGAACCACTATTTTAAATTTTGGTCCTTCTTTTATATTAAAAAAAAAATCGATATTAGACCGAAATTTAAAAATGTTGTTCATTTTAGAACCGGACAATCAAACGATAATTTCAGTTAATGTTTAAATTTTCTTTCTCCTATTTCTAAAAAAATTAATAATTAGAGACGAAATTTCAAATTCCGACCTTTCACTATTACTAGAGCGGTAGAGCCCAATAATATTATTATATATTATTAGTAGTATACTTTCTTGGGTCTATTTGGGCCAATACCAGGCCTACTGGACTCCGTAGGCAGCCCCATGTAACGAACTCGGCGAACCATAAATCATTTGTCTAAGATTAAAAACCCAACCGATGAACTAAACAAAAAAGAAATAATTCGTCTCCTTCTTGTTTTTAAACAATCGCAATTCGCAATTCACCGCTTTGATATTCAAATCCCCGACCAAAATCTAATCTAATCGAAATAGTTATAGTGGTGTTTCCTACAGGTCAGTTTTTAATTTGTTGTTGTTTTCTCCCCTTCCAGCTATTCAATTCCTAGGGTTTACGATTATGAGTAATCTTTTGATTTTAGTTGTTTTGGTTTCTGATATTTCCATTTTACCAGCGATTAATTTTTTATTAGTAAGTAATTTTTTGTAGAATAGCTATACCATTTGTGCATTTCCATTTTACCAGTAAGTAATTTTTTATAGAACAGCTATGCCATTTGTGCATTTCCATTTTACCAGTAAGTAATTTCTTGTAGATTAGCTATGCCATTTGTGCATCTCCATTTTACCAGTAAGTAATTTTTTGTAGAATAGCTATACCATTTGTGCATCTCCATTTTACCAGTAAGTAATTTTTTGTAGAACAGCTATACCATTTGTGCATTTCCATTTTACCAGTAAGTAATTTTTTACCAGCAATTAATTTTTTGTAGAATAGGTATACCATTTGTGCATTTCCATTTTACCAGTAAGTAATTTTTGGTAGAATAGCTATACCATTTGTGCATTTCCATTTTGACCAGTAAGTATTTTTTTGTAGAATCTTGGCTTAGTTAAAAGAAGCTCACTTATTGTGTCTTTGTTTTTTTATAGCTATTGATAGGTATAAGAGTGAATGCCTTTTGTAACTACTAATTAAATAACGCAATGGAGAGTGCTGATATCTCAAGCGGAGAAAACTGTGATTTCATAAGCAATTTACCCGACCCGATACTTCACCATATATTGGGGTTTTTGGTGACAAAGGAGGCAGTTCAGACATGTGTGTTGTCAAAGAGATGGGAACACCTCTGGACTTTTTTACCCTCGCTGAACTTCAATTTTCCCGAATTCTTTGAAGATTATGATGATGATTCTGACGATGGTGAGGAATTGCTTTCGGATTATTCGGCTCGGTTTGTAAACTTTGTGAATGGGGTGCTGCTGAGGCGCAAGCCCTTGGATTTGGATGTGTTTCACTTGTATTGTTATGAACTTGAGGAAGACTCTTCAGAAACGGATTGGATCCGTTATGCCATGAATCATAACACTCGAGTTCTCCATCTTTCCACCTCTGATTTTATTCCATGGTCAACATATACCTGTGCATCATTAGAGAAACTGTACCTCTATAGCCCTCATATAGATTCAGATATTATAGTAAATCTTCCTAACCTTAAAAAACTAAGCATTACTGATGCCGATCTTGACTCCAGTTATCTGAAAAACTTTCTTTCTGGATGCCCAATACTTGAATTTCTTGAGCTAGATAGTTGTCATTTCTACACTGATTGCATAATTGCTCATGAATATCTAAAGTATCTGGTTCTTGAAACGTGTGGAATAGCAGAAGAACTGTTTGTTATTGCTCCTAAGCTCCTTTCATTTTCCTATGAGGGTGAAATATCAGTACCATGTAAAACAACTCTAAACATGCCATCTCTAGCAAAATCATGTTTAACTTGTTGTCATTCTTCAACAATCAAATGCTTGGAGGGGATGGCTACTTGCCTTCCTTTCCTTACAAAAGTTGAACTTGTGGAGTTACATTTCGAGTGTCGTAAATACAAGGTATGCACCTCATATTCTTATTTTGCAAATAATGTTAATTTTAATCTCTTGAAATTATAGCATTACAGAGAGAAATTAGGAGTTATGTTATTATATATTGTACGACTTCAACAAGTCCTGAATTCGTGTAAAATGGAAAAATAGAAATTTTTTAAAAGAAAAATAAAATTAAGTTGTGTGTATTTATGAATTTTCTTGACTGAAAGATATGAAATTCAATGATTGACTTGATTCCGACTTCTAACCTTGTGTTTTGTTGGCATCTGTTTTGTTGCTGAATTGCCAATATTTCCGAATCTCAAGAATTTGACTGTTGCATTTTGTATGTTTTCTTGTTTACAAAAGGTAACTTGGATCCTAAAGAATTCGCCAAAGAAGCTTGCAATACTACAAAAAGAATGTGTAATGTTTTTTTCCCATTAGTACTAAGTTTTTAATCAAAGTCTTTTTCACTTGCATAGTTTATTAAAGATCTCATTTGTTATTGATTGCAGTTGGTTCATTATGAAGAGGGAGCTAGTACAGATGAGTCAACTACCGTCACATCCACAATTGTGGTATCTCCACACAAAAAGCGTAAGATAGTTGAGGTCAAGTGCTGGAACTATAATCAGATGGTACAACAATTGGTAGACACTTTGAAGGAATTGGAAAAATTTGAAGATTTCTTCGTCCAAGTAAAAAAGTAGTAGGCAATATTAGAGTTGAACTTTCAAATATGATTTCCTGAACTTTCAAAAAAAAAGAAAACTCGAGTTCTTAATTTGGAGTTCGGATGTGTTTTGCTAGTTGCCACCTTTTTGTTTTTGTTTTATTAGAATAGTGTACATGTTTTGTTGTCTCAACTAATTTGGAGTTCGGATGTGTTCTTGGAATGGTTATGTTGGGTTAAGCATAAATTTGAAATGCATTGGATTCCAAAAAGCATTTACTTACTGATATGAAGTTCTAAAAATATTTTCTCTTGTCTATGACTGAACCAGAGATTCTTACTAAATCTGAATCAGTTTGAGCTTGGTACTGTTCAAAGTACCAGTAAATGTTTAGATTTTGCTATGTTAAGCTGCTATATAGAGTTATTCTCAAGCTGATTCACCTTCATTAGGTACCAGAATGTCATTCTGCTAAGAGAACGGGTACAACTCTTAACTAATTAATAGGTAGCATCTTTTACAGGAAATTAATAAAAAAAAATACAAGCACCATCAACTATATTTTTTGGAAAATCTGATTCATGCTAATTTAAACATATTAACTGAATTTTCACACAAATAAGTTGATGACATTTTGGTAAAAAAGATACATTGCCAAATTGGTGCTCATTACATGTCTAACAATTAAATATTAACTATATTTTGGATCAAATATATTGCAAATTGACTGCTGAACTATATTTTGGATCTAAAAATCTTTACCAATTTATAGCCCAATGGATGTCAATTAAAAAGATTCACTCAAATTCTAATTAATGTTTTTCTTTAGCTTATCGCATTGACCATGTCTGATCAATTCTGGAGTTCGTTTTTTTTTTTTACAGTAAGAATTAGCTTAGTAAATTTTATTACAAATGGTAATTTGTTTTTATTAAAAGAGGTTGCAACTAGAGGTATTAATTTGTTTGGTTCTGATCATAAAGCCTGTAACTTTTTAGTTTTCTGATATCAAAATTAAATTGATCATAAATAATATGTAAATCAAACCTAAAACTGAATTTGTGAGATAATGCAGTAACAATTATTCAATTTGCAAGCTAAAGCCGAACCAAGAACTAAATTACCAGAATTCAGAAATAAAATTAAACTGCTATATTAGGCAATCTCTGCTAATATGGATTGTATGTCAGTATATCCATTATCCATTCTTTCACAATTCACCTTGTACAAGTAATCGATACAAATTCACTTATTTGAACAGTTGAGATTATATAATTACGAGAGAAATTAAGGGGTGTTTCACAAATAGTAAATTTTGCCTCTCACATCCTTGAATAGCCTCTGTAATCTTCGTATTGCTCCATGAACGAATCGTTGAATTTCTTGAAGCTTTCCATAATTGCCGGCATATCCTCTTCGGCTGGTAAAATAGTTGTTCTCAAATGGAAAACCCTGCACAAATGTATCACTAGTTAATACATTTTATATGTGTTGTTTTATCATACATGTACCTATGTGCAACTTGAGAAAAATACTATAAAAGGGTATAATAGTAAATTTACCCATCTTTTTGACCGAAGCCAGAACCAGGTACAGTAGAGATGCCAGTTGCTTCTAGAAGCTTAAGACAATAGAAAACATCAGGAGCTTTTCCTGCATTCTTTGCAGCATCAATTGCTCTTGCTGGTAAACGTATTTGCGGGAAAGAGTACATAGCACCTGGATAATTTTATTGTCTTTAGTTTTCGAGCCTGTTTTGTAAAACAAGTACATACAAATTAAGGTAAAAAGAATACACAATGGCATATATACCCTCTGTAAAGTTGCAAACTACATTTCTGCAGCTGTTAAAACCATCTGTCATAATGTGGGCCCGCTTCCTTAAAGATTCCAGGATTGTTTTACTGTATAATAAGAAGTGAAAAAACCAGTTAACAGTGCTGGAATACTGTATCAATTGATTTCAAAAAATCAAAATATATATAGAATCATGCCTTTCTTGCTCAAACTTCAAGTAAGAGATATCCCCTGGTTTCGGAGGATTAACCATAAGCCCCATCTATTGATACAAATTTACAATTTTAGTAGCAAAAGAGATAATAAATTAAAAAAGAGGAGGGCTAAATGCACCATTGGTTTTGTGCTCCAACAATACCCCGCATCTTTATCTCTGTTCTCAAAGTTCAAACAGTCGATCCGAACCGCTTAACATGATTTACATATTAAAATGTGCTTAGAAACCAAATTTTATTTTATTTGCAATACTTTTACTAATTTTTCAGATAGGTACAAAATCACTGATTCTGGACCATATAAAAACAATTATTTTGTACCTATCTAAACAAATAGTAAAAAGTTTCCAAAAATATAAAATTTTGTCTCTAAGCACATTTTAATATGGATATCATGTTGAGCGATTCGGATCGACTGTTTGAATTTTAAAAACAGAGATAAAGATGTGGGGTAACAATAAGATTAACTGTAATTAGTCAACTTACAAAGATTTGGCCAGGTACATTCGGGCTAAGAGCTATCGATGCAACCTTATATATCTCATCCACAGTCTACAAATAAATTACATTAATGAAATATTAATATCATTAAAGCACATTTATAAGAATTCAATCTATGACAAAATTTAGATTATATAAAATTTAGAGTTACCTTAGGAGGAAGGTTGGTCATTTCAAAATAACCACCACGCTGCCCACATTCACCCCAATACCCCTTTGACACGGTATGGAACGAAATAAGCTGTACCTCTTTGCTCAATGGTGGGCCCATGTCAAATAATACCTTATCACAAATGAACCAATAGGAATAAGCATAATCCATTTTATAAGAATAAGCCTTGTTTCAATCTTCTCATCATATCTTACATGTATTTAAATAACCAGTTTGCTTGAATGAAATAATATTACTAAAGGGATCCAAAACGAAGGAGAAAAGAGGGGTAGTTTGGGTACTACAAAAGAAATCAGGATAGCAGTAGTATATCCGTATAATGCAATACTCGCAATATACATGTTATTTACGCAATTTATTAAATGAGTTTTAATTAAAAAAAGGGCAATAAATTGGGTAAATTTGTGAGGTTTTTAAATTTAGAAGGGTAAATATGATATTATGAATTATAGAAGAGGGAAATACATAATTTCAAGGCTTCTAAGGGGCATACATGATATTCCCCCTTATTTTGATGTATTTCTTACATGAAAATGACTGTGTAATTAATTACCTTTCTAGCGCTAACAAAAGGTTTCTCATCCTGGTAAATGTTTTGCTGATACACTTCATCAGCAAGCAGCGCCAAATTCTCCATGAAACAAAATTGCAACAACTCCCTTATAGTCGGTTCACTCAAGCATTGACCCGTTGGATTACCAGGATTTATTATCACCATGGCACGAACCTATTATACCATATAAATCAATACCACAAACAAGAAATTTGATAATTTTTTAAGAGTGAAACTATAGTACTATGCATAGCGCAGATTGGTCCATACTATGGATCAATATCTCCGTTTCCAACATGATCAAAACTTTATATTTCTTAGAAATCACTTGAAATAAAAATTCTAGACCATTCAAAAGTAGTGATTATTTTTAATAAAAATCACTATGCATAGTACCATAGCCTTACTCATTTTTTAATAACCTAACACGGATAGAGAAAAAAGGGGAGAGATGATTACAGTAGTTCCTTTTGACCGAGCAGAGGCAATAGATTGACGAATAGTGTTGAAATCTAGACCCCAATTCGCCTCTTCTTCTAAATAGTATGGTACAAGGGACCCACCAAATAAGGTTATGGCAGCTGAGTAGAGAGGGTACTGCGGCACTGGTACCAATATCTGAAAAATTAACCGAATATTTAGAGAGGGTACTGCGGCACTGGTTTTATATTTCATATGCATATCCTTGCAAATATATAGAGAAATATCACATTTTTCCTCAAGACAAGAAGAGAACGATCTAAAATACGTCATTTGATTTTAAGAAGTGCACAAAATTCCTTTCTTTTATTCATCATTTATACTTGATATTTCCAATAATCGTAAGCTATGCATTGTATATATTATAACATGAAGCCTCCATATGTTAGATTTTGATATTAGTCTCATATAAATATTAGGTATTACTTACCCCATCATTCTCATCTCTGATAATAGCATTGAGCAATTGCATGACACCTTTGCTGGCCCCATCTGTCAGAAAGATAAGTTCCGGGTCCCTGCCGATGGCAAACATAACCGTTAGTATTATATTTATATGGAATTAAACAATAATTAAAACCACAATTTATATTATTATGTATTTGCTTTCTCACGTTGGATAACCGTCACGCCTTTCAATAAATTCAGCAACTTCCTTTCTTACTCCAGGGATGCCTCTCGAGTCACTGTAAGCACCTAATAAATAAAATAAAAAATAAAATTTTCTCTAAACATGCACAAGAAATTTTCATTTGTACTTGTAAATGATTATTATCAGAAAAATGTAATAAAAAAGAAAGACTGTAGATTATGACCTAAGCCACCGGAAGTAAGTGCAAGATAGTGTTTAGCACGTGCAATGGCATCGGCCGGGAAAAGAAGCCCCACATTTGGGTCATCAAGTAAAAATGGCGCTTGGCACAGTGCTACCACCTATAGAAGGAGACAGTGTGATGATTAATTAACCAACCAAATTTCCAATTATACCCCTCAGAGCTTGCTTGTTATGAAAAAAAAAAGCAAAAAATAATCTCAAAAAGAGGTTCATTTTTGTTGAAGTTTCTACAGAAAAGTTACACTTTGGTAATAGTAACTTCTATTTATGTGGTACTGGCACACAAACAGCAGCTGTACAGAGCCCCACTGGTAATAGATTCAATTTTTTCAGACTTTTCTCTATCTTAAATTACGCCATAACTCTAAATAAATTTGGAAGGTTTGACCAAAGGATTTTTGTGCTAATTTGTAATTATTTTTGTAAGATCAGAAAAAAAAAATTCATGTACAACAGAAAAAGTAAATATTAAAATTTTCATGAAAACATGCAATTCATTTCTTGCATGGTCATTTATGCAAATAAAATTATGGTATTATATGAGATGTATCAAACCTGACGAGGAAATGTAAGCGGCTTCTGTCCCAAAGCATGCGGGTTGCCCACATTTGTAAAAATAATCTGCAACAATAAAAAATGAAAAGAATAAATAAATTTATATTTTTTAATATGACCAGTATCAGTTTTGGTGTCACAAATTCCATGTTGTACTTTCATTTTTCTTCTCTATTTTCTAGTGAGAGAGAGAGAGAGAGACCCCCCATGTAATGAAATTTTGAGTATTATTAGTTAGTAAAAGGAACTCAAATTCCAGTTTTAAATCAGAAAAAAATATTACACAAAGGAGATGGTATTTTTCAGTGAATTGACTAAAATTGACTATTATTAGAAATTAAACTGATTATTATTATTAGAAAATTGACTCAAATTCTCTCCAATTGCTTAAAAAAGAGAAATATTTTTAATCAGAAAAAAAAGGAGATAGTATTTTTCAGTGAATCAAGTATATAAGTACAAAAACAAAATGAATGAATATATGAATGAATGAAAAGATTAAACCTTTTTGCCCTCCTTTTGAAGCTCAGAAGCTCTCAAGTAGAGTTCTCCTCTGACAGCATATGCAGTCTTTTTCACATTTTCATTAATCGACTCATGATCCAGTGGCTTAACCATAATCACCTTCTCTAATCAACCTAAAATACCCATAATCACAAATAACAAAATTAACAAAAATTGCTTTACAATCAGAATAAATAAGAATAATTTGATGGGTACCTTGGGGAGAAGAGAAAGTAGAAGAGAAAATGGAGGAAAAAAGAGGTAGGATGTAGAAGCAGGAATAGGAGATGGAGAATAGAGAACAGAGAAGTGATTAAAAAAAGGAGAATAAGGAGACAAGTGTAGAGTGTCTTATTCTAGTTAATTTTTTGGGGATAATGCAGCGAATCACTGTATCCTCTCATTTTTTTAATTGTTGCTATTTGTTTGATGACGTGTCAGTGGGACCCACTTGGAAAGGAAAAAAATTGGGTGAAGGTATTGACAGATTAATTTCTACTTCATACAGTGCACAAGCCATATGAATCGCTGCTTTGTCTTTATAGGTTTTGCGCTGTATGAAGTAAAAACTACTCTGTTAACCTTTTGGGGATAATTCAGCGAATCACTGTATCCTCTCGTTTTTTAATTGTTATTTACAGAATTGGTTTTACTTAATGCAGCGCATGAATCGACTGCATTGCTGCTTTGATTTTATGTTCTTTGGGCTGCACGAAGCTGTAGCTACTGTGTTAATATTAGGAATTGGGTAATAATTGGTTGGTAGATTGAGAGAGAGGAGGCGATTAGGATTGAGAGAAGGCGAGGGCTTTTGAGGGAATTGTCATGTGAGGTCCACAAAATAGAGAGAAACTATAAATTCATTTCAAGCCAAATGTGTGGAAAATAGAAATTGTAGAATTTAGAGTATTTGTAGACTTTTATGCTATTTTTGTTTTTAGGTAGTAGGCTTTTTTTGCAGTGTTTTTAGACTTTTATTTGGCTCTATTAATAATCAAAGGTCGAATTTTAAATTCTGATAGAAATTGACAAATATAAGAGAGAAAAGTTAAACATTTACTAAGACCATCGTTTAATTTTTTCGATCCTAAAAAGGAGCAAGATTTTCAAATTCCTGCCTAAACTTGATTTTTTTTTTTAATTAAAAAAAGCATGAGTCATATTGACAAATATGAGAGAACAATTTGATTTTTTTTTTTAACTGAAAATATTTATAGACACAAATTAAAATTCGGACACTAAATTTAGGATTTTCTTTAATATTTTGCTGCGTATATAATCTAAAATTTTATATATATGTGAAATAAAAGTTCGGAACAACATATGTTTACTAAAAAGAAAAAAAATAGCATATGATATGAGATTTAGTAAAATACATACAAAGTTAGAAACACTAATCAGTAAATACATGATTTCATAATATATAAATATATAATACCAGGTATTTTATTTCTCCAGCTTCTAAACTATTTTTCAAAACATCCAATTCCAGCATTCGAAATTTTTTTTTTGTTTATATAACATGTAAGTTTATGATGTAATAACATTTTTCACTACTAGTAGGAATAAGAGTGTAAACAGAGGAGATATGAATCAATTAACAGAGAGTGATAGCATTGTGGGAGATGCATAGCATAGCTGGTGCTTCTTGTCTTTTCTCCTAAATCCATTTGACCACTTGACATGGAATCTCCAGAGGACACTTGCCACTTGGAGACTGCAGTAGCTGCACACTTGCATAAAGAGCAAACAGGACACTTGGACACTTGGACACTTGGAAGACTGGAGTCGCTGCACACTGGCTGCAAAGTGCAAACCGGAGACGGAGATCAGACATTTGACACTTGGACACTTGGACACTTAGACACTTGGGAGGAATATTTATTTATTTTAAAATCTGCAGAGGCTGCCATATATGATATATCTGGGAGGAATATGTGGAGGAGTTGGTTAGATAGGCACGGTGTTATGATGTAAAGTTTGGGGGACCCAGCTACAGAGAAAGGAGGCTAACAAAAGACCGGGGTCCATGCGCGGGGAAGAGAGAACCAGAGGAGGAGCAGGAGATATATCCGTGAAGCGAGTTATCCAAAATAATTATGCACCATTAACATAGTAACATAATTCACATAATATTTTTTTTTGGCGTTTCCGAATCAAACATCAAATAAAACGCAAAAAAATGTATTATGTTTTATTCACAAATAAAACATAATCACAAAGTATTCGCAAAAAGAAATTAATTTCTTTTTTTTGGTGGGGGTGTTTGTTTTTTTTTTTGCTTCCTTGTGATACCAAATTATACTTGAATTATTCGGGTTTGGTTCGGCGGGTAAAAAATCCGTGATTCGGGAATAACTCAAGTATAATTCAGAAATGATTTAGAATTATTCAGATCAAAGATCTTAGTCCTGTAAGGGAGTAAAAAAAAGTTATGGAAAAAATTCGTGAATAATTCGGAAAATTCGGAAGTAAAATTTGCAAATTATTCACGAATATTTCGGTCAAAGTTCGATCAACCAAATAATTTAACGTTTGATTCGACATCACAAAAAAAAAATTATTCATGAATAATTCACGAATCTGGTGACTATGGTACTCACTATGTCTATATGCACCAACGCTTATGACCCGCTTCATTGAAGACTATCTAAGTGGCTTAAGGAAATTAGGCAGAGGAAAGAATAGCCAGAGAAGGGGTAAATATTTTAACAGAGTGATTTTGACTTCATGCAGCACAATAACCATATAAAGTACTGTCCTGGTTCTATAGTCTGTGCGTTGCTTGAAGATAAAACTGCTCCGTTAAGATCTTTACCCCAGAGAAGGGGTTGGGCCATGTAACTGGGCTATTCGCACAAGATGGGCTGAAAGAGAGATTTTTTCAGAAATTTTGGTTGTATCTATGACCACAGTTCAACCAATCAAATAAGGGTTAACTATCGGAAAATATAACTTATCACTCGCATTTCACATCCTTTATGCTTCTCTTTTAAAAAAAAAAAAGGAAAAATATAATAGTTCCTTTTAGAATAAATCAAAGTTTCCGTTGTCATGCATAGAGTGAAAAAAATAGCATGACAAAGATGGTTTCGTCATGGAACAACACGGTATGTGTGACTGCTCTGTGTCGTGACTCGCGTGTCGTGTGCCATAATTATTTTTTAAAAATTTGATATGACATGGCATGTCATGCAAAAGATCAAATCACGACACGCCACGTGGTCACGCGTTCAATAAATGACGTCAACTGTTAAATTCTTAATAGATTTATCGTCAAGTCTTAATAGTTTTTTTTTTTTTTTGCTTAATAGTTATTTTGAAAAGACCTTAACACAAGTCTTTCTTATGTGATTTTGAATATGCATTAAAACATCAAACAAGAAAGTACACAATATGCATCAACAAACAAATTTATACTTTCTTTTTCAAAAATAAAACTATCTATATAACACTCAATTTCTTTTTTCTCAAGTCAAAATCCAAATCGGACTGCTAACATATTTTGTCAAAATGTCTTTTTTTTTTTTTTTTTCTGTTTTATACTTGATTTGAATTCTTACAAATATGTCTTTCTTTCTTTTTTTTTCTTTATTGGGTGCATCAGCATTTATCTGGTTCCTTAATATTTTCATGCAATAAAAGTAAGTAAGAAAGGTTGAAAACAAAAATGAACTGTTTAATAAATTGTTTTGTGAAGGGGAAACATTTACTAAGAAAAATGGTACTTGAAATAAACTAATAAAATGGCAATCATGTTGAAATTTAATATGTGAAGTTCCTTAATATTTTCGCAGGATTGACACATTTAATAAGGTCAAAATCTTACATTTGTGTTCTGACAAGCGTTAAAAATACATATTCAGAGTACGGTTAAAATGTACATCAATTTTGCTTCATATTTTTATTTTATTTTCGTTTTTAAAATTTGAACTGTTCAATGTGATTTTCATATTAAAATATACTTGGAGATCAAATTTTATATTTTTTTTGAAACTTTTTACTTTCTTTTAGATAGATACAATATAATTATTTTCAGACGATTCTGGACCATCAAAAATAGTGTTTATTTACCTATCTAAAAATAAATAAAAATTTTGAACATAAAAAATAGTGTTTATGTATTCATTCAATCATTATGATATAAACATGATATTTTGATGATTCCAAAATGCTTTCACAATGTTTTAGCATAAATATTGCATTACTAACCTTAAATGTCATGGGAGTCAACTCACCAGATCATCTTTTTTTTCTTGAATAAAAAAATAAAATGGATTATTTTAGAAACTTTAAAATGCATTTAATTACCTTTTAGAAGAAATCAGGTCTAAGCTCTGAGTTCCAGAAATATTCCAAAATATTTTCTGCACACGTGATTATTTACTGGAATTCTATTTTTAGAGTAAAATGTTCATTTAATCTAAACTTAACATGAATTTAAATTTCAATAATTTTTTAGAGCCATGAGACTGAGCCGGAAGTCGCTAAGGCTGAGCACGCTCAACAAGAAAGCGCTGAGCAACGCACTTTGAAGAGGAATAAACTTATTGTTTTTTCCTTTATGGACTTTCTCAGCCATGGTTTTACTCCTCTCCTCTCCTCTATTTTCTATCTTTTATGCTTTTACACTATTAAAATGCTAATTATAAATATATAAATGAATTGTAGTTGCATACGGGTGTGAATGTGCGAGGAGAAGCTTAAAATTTGCTTTTAATATCGGTGATGATGAAGTGGCCCCACAGAATCTCCCAAATCTACTAGATCTTCTCAATCATGGAGAGCTCGGCACTTGTCATTTCCAGTATGAAATTTCAATCAAATTAGAATTGTAGTTGCACCGTGATTATTTAGTAGAATATCAATATTTTTTTTAATAAATTGATTGTCTCTAATATCTTAAATGTGAGGAAGCAATGTTTTAAATTTCATATATTTTATATATAATTAATTGTATAACTTAAAAAACTAAATAACATTAAAATACAAATATAAGAGTTTATTTGTGAAACAATATGGTTCCAAATTTATGTAAGGATTATTGGGTTCGGAAGGTTCATATAAATAGACTAACATAACATATTCATTCAATTATTATGATATGTATATATATATAAACATAATATTTCCATGACTTCAAAATGCATTCACAATGTTTTAAAATAAGCATTGCATTATCTCAGCTCGAGAGATCATGATCAACTCACGAGATTATTCTTTTTTCTAGAATAAAAAAATAAAATGAATTATTTTAGAAACTTTAAAATGCATTTAATTACCTTTTAAAAGAATCGTGTTTGAGCTCAAGAAATATTCCAAACTATTATTTTCAAACTATTATTTTGGGATAATTACAAGTAAAGCTCTTGCACATGTGATTATTTACTAGAAATTCTAGTTTTAAAGTAAAATGTTAATTCAACCTGAAATTTATATAAAAAAATGACCTGTTTGGATCTCATTTTACCAGACCAAGTACATACCTGACTTGATTAAAAGTAAGTAAGAAAGGTTGAAAACAAAAATAAACTATTTAAATAAATTGTTTAATTTGTAGATTGAAATAAACTTAAAAAATGGCAATTATGTTGAAATTTAATATGTGAAGTTCTTTCACCATTAAACAATCCATATTGAGAAAATCTTGCATATGTGTTCTGACAAGCATGAAATATATATATATATATATATATATATATATATATATATATATATATATTATAGAGAGGTTGGCTAACATCAAATAAGTTGTTCCTGAGGTACCGTACAACCAAGTCATTTTTCAATTTTTGAAGTCCAAATCGTCGATCCAAACCGTTACATGTGTTCTCTATATTAAAATCTGCTTGGAGACCAAATTTTACATTTTTTGGAATTTTTTTACTATTTATTAAGCTCTTTTGAAAAACGCTGATCCAACGTTGGCTTAACAAAACAGTAAAATTAGAAGCCACCGTTGGATCAGCGATTTTCAAAGTGACTTAATAAATAGTAAAAAAGTTTCAAAAAATGTAAAATTTGGTCTCCAAGCACATTTTAATATAGAGAACACATCTAACGGTTTGGATCGACAATTTGAACTTTGAAAATTGAAAAACGACTTGGTTGCACGGGACTTCAGGAACAACTGATTTTATATTAGCCAACCTCTATATATATATATTCGGTGTACGGTTAAAATGTAAATTGGTTTTGTTCTTTAATTATACTTCGCATCTTTATTTATTTTTTGTATTTAAAGTTTAAACAATCTATCTAAGCCGTTCAACATGATTTTCATATCAAAATATATTTGGATACCAAATTTTATAAATTTTTTAAAAAAATTACTATTTTTTAGATAGATACAACATAACTATTTTTGGACGATTTTGGACCATAAAAAATAGTGTTTATTTACCTATCAAAAAAAATAATAAATAAATTTAACATAAAAAATGGTGATTATGCATTCATTCAATCATTATGATATAAACATGATATTTTGATGATTCCAAAATGTTTTCACAATGTTTAACATAAACATTGCATTAGTCAACTTAAAAGTCATGGTCAACTCACGAGATCATCTTTTTTTTCTTGAATAAAAAAATAAAATGAATTAGTTTAGAAACTTTAAAATGCATTTAATTACCTATTAGAAGAAATCGGGTATGAGCTCCAGAAATATTCCAAAATATTTTCTGCACACGTGATTATTTACTGGAATATCTATTTTTAGAGTAAAATGTTCATTTAATCTAATCTTAAATGGAATTTATAAAAAGAAAGGAAAAAAAAAAGGAAATGAACGGTTTGGATCTCATTCTACCAGACCAGATACTTGACTTGATTTGAATTCTTACAAATATGCCTTTTCTTCCTTTTTATTGTCCTCGTATGTATTTATTTATTTTCTTAATATTTTCATATAATAAAAGGAAATAAGAAAGGTTAAAAAAAATAAAATGAAGTGTTTAAATAAATATTTTTGCAAAGGGTATGGAAACACATACTAGAAAAATGGTAATTGGATTAACATTTAAAAGAATGCCAATCTGTTGAAATTAGTCTGTAAATTTCACCATTAATTTATTTTTTCTTAGATCCGATTTCTTCTAAATGATAAATAAATGCATTTTAATGTTTCTAAAATAATCCATTTTATTTTTTTATTCAAGAAAAAAAAAAGAATGATCTCGTGAGTTGATCATGATGTTTAAGTTGAGATAATGCAATATTTATGTTAAAACATTTTGAAAGCATTTTGAAGTCATGAAAATATCATGTTTATGTTAGTGTTATAATCAAGAAGCCAACTATTTATAGTTGTATTATGTATTTTGTTCATGAAATTAAAGAATCATTTGTTCCTTGAGTATTTGATTACATTATGGATTGTTTAGGTCGAGTACCTGTACTGTGGAACTCTATAATAATTAAGTAATAAATACTTTAAATGTCTCTAATCTTGGTAAGTAGAAGGAACGCTATTTACTATTAAAAAGATTAGTATGTGGATTAAATAGTGATCATGTTCTGCGGATCATGTGGTAAGAAGTTACCAAATTTAATGACATAAATACCTGATGGAGATCAGGAGATTAGACATGACCGAAACGTAATATGGATTGTGTTAGTGTCATTAATGTTTTATTTGTGTCTTGAATTATTTGGTATGGGATGACTATTTTTCCTACATGAGATTCATATATCTGTAGGTGTTATTCAACGTTGACCATAACTAGTAATTATACAGATAATATCTCAATATATGTTTCTTGTGCGGAGGAAAAGATATTTATCAAGAATATCAGTATCCTCATATTTTATATATGAGTGATGATATCTCTGGGCTCCTTGATGGAGTAATAAAGTATGCATGTAATTATGATCAAGTAGTTGATCATTATTTACTAATTACTTGGAATCAAGAAAATTTTTTTTTTACAAGGATGACACTCTCCTATCTTGAATTTATTCATGATATCATGTGATACGTGAATTGGCATAAGCAATTAAATATTGTTTTAGGATCATAATATTGATTAGTTCATATTATCTTTATCTGTTGAGTAATTATAATGCATATTGCTAGATGTCTCTTATAATTTATAGAATTAAAATTGAGTTTTTATTTTATTATTAACACGATATAGATCCTACGAAGTCACACCCAAGAGAGAAAACGAAACAAACAAAAGTGTAATGAAGATGACTACCTTGATCTTAAAATATAATTATTACATGTTGGACATGATATATAAATTTATTTTCCAACAATAATTGAGCAAAGACAATTAATTGTGATAATTGTCGGGTGGGCCGAAAATTGGCATAAATGGAAAAAACGAATTTGCAAAGTAAGAAAGGGCCCAAGTCAATTTGAATATTTGATTATAACATTAAATGGAAGAGTTAATTTGATATAGGCTTGGGAATAAAGTTGGAAGAGGAAAGCATCTAATTGAGATGTCCATTGGATGACAAAAGTAACTTTATAATGTTGTTTTATGCTCCTGATTCATCCTAGCCATCCATTGTGGTTAAGATAATTAAAGCAAACCCTAGACAATCATTATAAATACTACACTTTTCTCTTCCCAAACCCTAACTTTTTATTCACATCTTTCACTCTCTCTCTCTCTTGCTCTCTTGGAGGCTACAAAAAAATAAGAGAAGATTTGAGAGATGCCACCATTTTGCTCATGTGTTGAGCACAATATTTCTACACTAAATTAATAGTTAATTGAAGGGTAGAAACTAAGATTAAGGTTGATCCTTGATTTAGTATCTCTAGCAAGAAAAAAACAAGAGTTTCGTTTAATCTTGGGTGGATACTTGTGGAGGCTTTCCTTTTTGGACGCAACAACCGTGCATCTCAAGTCCCTACTTCTTGGTTTAGAGACCAAGAATTGAGGTATAAACTTTAAACAAGTTAAATTGCTAAATTAGGTTTATAATTAGTCAAATAAGTAGATCTATGTTTGTTTCTTTAAGTTAAATTTTTGAAATTTGTTTTTACATGAAACTCATATTTCCTTCAGTTTATACATATTTAAATGAACAATATATATATATATATATATATATATATATAGGGTTTGGCTAATATCAATTCATTATACCAAGTGGATTTTGTGATTTTGAACTCCAAATAGCCGATCCGAACCGCTCAACATGTTCTCCATATTGAAATGTGCTTGGAGACCAAATTTTACATTTTTTTGAATTTTTTTACTATTTATTAAGCCACTTTGAAAATCGCTGATCCAACGGTGGCTTAACCAAACAGTAAAAACAGAAGCCACCGTTGGATCAGCGATTTTTAAAGTGGCTTAATAAATAGTAAAAAAATTCAAAAAAATGTAAAATTTGGTCTCCAAGCACATTTCAATATGGAGAACATGTTGAGTGGTTCGGATCGGCTATTTGGACTTCAAAATCACAAAATCCACTTGGTATAACGAACTGCTCTATACCAACGTTGGTATATTAGCCAATATATATATATATATAGTATGGCTAATATGCTTTCGGTTATATTTCGATCGAAACACAACCAATTTATTTTTCAATTTCTGAAGTCCAAAAAGTCGATCCAAACCATTAGGTGTGTTTTCCATATTGAAATGTGTTTGGAGACCAAATTTGATATTTTTTTGAATTTTTTTACTATTTATTAAGTCACTTTGAAAATTATTAATTCAACGGTGGCTTAATCAAATAGTGAAACCAGATCATTCCTTCAAACAGCGGCAATAGGAGTAACTTGGTTATTTTGAAAGAAGTTCAAAGACCAACTAATGTAGCTCAAATGGAAGTCTAAGACCATTTATTTTATTTTATTTTTTTGGAAAAGTTTAGGAACTAATTTGATGCAAATCAAAATTTAGGCAGTAAATTTTTTTAGGAAAAACAAAACCTTCAATTATGGACTGTGGTCTACAAACATTTATACTCTATAGATGTTATTATTTTATCCCAAAAAAAAATTAATTATATTGTCCATTTCACGATGGTACATTCATTAATTAAATTATAAAATAAATGCGATTTTTGTCATTTAGATAGATGATGCATCAACTTTTTATGGCTTAATAAATAGTAAAAAACTCAATATTTTTGGTGGCTATATCATGTTTTCTATCTAATGTACATTTCAAGTTTTTATAGTGTAATTAATTTTTGCTATATATTATTTTGAAAGTTTATTTTTTATTTCTTCAATTCAACTCTTTTTAGTTTAGCTTAATTTAAAACATATTTTTTTTTTTCTTTTAAAGTTACAATCAATCAAAACCGAAAATAAATTTGTTGCAATTCTGAAACAACTGAACATTAACTATTGAAATCTCTGTAATCCGAATCCAGTTGTCGATTTTTTTCAATTAATTCCTTAAATTCAATTTATTTGCTCGATTTATGAAAAAAAAGAATACTTTTATTTAGTTGTCGCTGTGTGTATAACTAGTAGGACTGTAAATGAGCTGGCTCGGGCCAAGCTGGGCCTTAGCTCAGCTCGTTAATTCTGGACCGAGTTGTTAGCAAGCCAGCTCATTAACAGCTCACGAGCTAAAATCTCAGCTCAAACTCGTGACGAGCTAGCTCACGAGCCACAAGCTGGCTCACTGGGTTTGGTTGGACCTTGTTTTAAGAAGAAAATAAATTTTACAAACCTTTTTTGTCCGAACTGGACCAAGCTGGACAGTATAAAATACACATAAATTCATACAAATTCACAAATTGATGCCTAGCCGATCTAGCGAGCGAGCTAGGCCTTAGCTCAGCTCGTTAATTTTGGCCCGAACTGTTAGCGAGCCAGCTCATAACAGCTTGGTCCACTATCAAACGAGTTGTTACCGATCAAGCCAGATATGAGTCACGAACGAGCTACGAGTTAGGAGCTTTTTTTTTTGACAGCTCTAATAACCGGCGTTTGTCCGGACGGAAGACCAGACAGGGTGTAGTCAATGCGGATATAATAGAAAAATAGAACCCACTAGATTTGCATTAATTAAAAAATGACAACGTGTGTACTAATGTACAGTTTCCACGAAATATCCGACAATAATGGTTGTGTGGGGTCATATCGAGGATTCCTCAAATAACCATCTATCCTTTCTTATATCCCATCTTCGTGGCCTTCGTTGATAAAGTGTATAAACTAAAAAACCAAAAAAATTTCTTTCTCCAGAAAGGAACACAGTACAGTACTGTATGTATATATAAACCTTGTATCTCACAATTAGCATCATTTAAACCACTAATTGCTGATTCATTTATCAGTTCATTAACTATGGTGGCAGTTTCCAACAAGAAGATACTAAGTTGGTTTCTATTAACTCTGAAAATAAGAGAAACTATTAATCAAAACAATTCCAAATCAGGTCCATCTACCCCTAGCAATCTCCCTGCTACTCCTATTCCAGGCCTTCACACCCCCTCCTCTCAATCCCAACCCCTTCTATTAACCAATGGCGAATCCCATTTTGATCCGGAACCAATAACCGAGCCCAACCTGAACCCAAAACAAGAATCATGGGTTATATATATACAGCATATGCTGCAGGAAGCAAAGGATGAAGAGGCTAAGAACCCATGGGCAAAGTTGTCAATTTACCGGGTACCGAAATCTCTGCGAGAAGGGGATGACAAGGCCTACATACCGCAAATGGTGTCAATCGGGCCGTATCACCATGGGAAAAGAGAGCTGAGAGAAATGGAGCAGCATAAATGGCGTGCGGTTAATCGTGTCCTACAGCGTACCGGGCATGATATTGACCGGTACATCAATGCAATTCGGCCACTGGAGAAGCGAATACGGTCATGCTACGAGGGATGCATATCGATGAGCAGTGACGAATTACTGCTTTCTCTGGTATTGTCACTTTTCTTTCTGGTTTCTACCTGTCTAATGATTACTGTATAAAGTTTTGTAGGGAAAAAATAAACATAACTTATCTGGTTGTACCCAGGACATTTTATTATAATTTGTGCCTCTTTAAGGCATTCAATAGTTTTCCAAGAATGAAAATAAAATGCAGCGAAAGTGAAATAACAATTAAAACATGAGGCAACATATCTTACTCAATTCAAGTCCTCTTTTCACTTAATTTTAAGATTATGTTGTTTAGAGTCTTTCAAGTATCACTAGTTCATCATTATGCTCCTCGAAAGTTCTCATAAAAAGTTGTACTAACGTGATTTTCATATAATTCCATTAACTATTCGGTACCAATTAGCAAGTGTAATATACTCTCTGTTTGGATTGTGGTGTTGACTTCTTATCAGACCCAGGTGTACCAGTTCTGGTCCTGGGACTGGCACCGTCTCATAGTACTTTTTAAATTATTGTTTTGGTAATCTTTGCTATTACACACCATTAATTAAATTTCAGGTACTTGACGGAATTTTTGTTTTGGAGCTATTTGTTGGTGCTTCCAGACGCAATGGTTTTAGGGCGCTGGGCTATTCAGATCATGACCCGGTCTTCGCCATGCGTGGTGTACTGAACACTGTACAACGTGAGATGATAATGCTGGAAAATCAGATCCCATTATCTGTTTTAGATAGGCTTCTGGTCACTCAGACTACATTGATATTGCTTGATCAGCCCTGGGAAATTGCAAAACTGGCTGTCTTTTTCTTCGACCCATTAATGCCCACAGACAAACAACCACATCTAAGGGACAGGGAACTGATGAGGAGAAAACATGATGAGCCACTTGGTGCAGGATTGCATTGTTTGGATGCCTTTCGCCGCAGTCTTCTCCGTCCCCACCAGAGGAAACAACCACAGCCGGGAAGTACCTGGCACCAGTCGTCTGCCACACAGCGTGTCGCTAACAAAGGGCGCCAGCAGTTCATACATTGTGTATCAGAATTACGGGAGGCAGGAATAAGGTGCAGAAAGAGGAAGACTAATAAATTCTTCGATATAAAATTCGATAATGACGGTACTTTGAAAATCCCAAGTATTGTGATACATGATGGGACAAAATCCCTATTTCGTAATTTGATTGCATTTGAGCAGTGCCACTTGGATCCATCGAGCAATACAATTACATCTTATGTGATCTTCATGGATAATTTGATAAATACCGAGAAGGATGTCAGGTATAACTAATAAGTTTGAGATGCAATTAGTTTGATTTCAAAAAAACACTGAGCAGAAATTTTTACATGTTCTTCTGATTATGTTATCAAGAGATGTACAGAAGTTGAGCATCAGGACCATCAAATTGTTTGTTTCAGACTTATTCTGCCACTACATTATTAATTTAATTTATAAATAGAGCTTTTCCCTCTTTATATGAAATCAAATTTTCTGATACTGATGCCAATATATTCATATTGCGAATCAAATTAAACAGCGTCCCCATTTAATATCATAGGCAGATTTGTGTTTTTGGACTTAAAATCGGTGCTGATATAGTAATTAATATTCTGTAGGTACTTGCATGATCAGAGAATAGTTGAGCATTGGTTCGGTAATGACAAGGAAGTGGCCGACCTGTTTAGTCAACTATGCCAAGAAGTCGTTTTCGACTTCAACAATAGCTATCTCTCTGATTTGTCAGATCAAATTAACGAGTATTATAGGAGTCGGTGGAACAATTGGAGTGCTACTCTGAAACACACCTATTTTAATGACCCCTGGAAAATCATTTCACTTGTGTTAGCAGCATTTTTGCTTATCTTGACCTTTGCTCAATCATTTTACAGTGTTTATGCATATTACCGGCCTCCGTAAGAAGGGATATATATATGATTAATTGATTATTTGCAGCACTGTATGTTTTTTTTTTTTATCTTTTTTTCTTTATTTCTAGTATTATGTTTGTAGTTTCTTATCTAAATATGCTTGTTGAAACTGTCGTGAGGTATGAAAGTAGCAATTTTTCAGTTGATATCACTATTCTGTGGCCATTAGATGCATTTTAATTAGTGCTGTTGATTTTGTGGGTTAATTCGGGACACAATTAATTTTAAAATTAACAATGCATCTAGCAAAATCCAATTATGCCTAAAATTGACAGTGCATCTAGCTGACGGTGGGAAACAGAAACCAAAATTGACAATTCGGATATCGTTCCTGTGTTTCTTTGTTTAATTTTTTGTTTTACTTCTCATTTGAAACCTTATCTTTTAGAGTGGGTGGCATAAATCGTAAATTAAACAATATATGTGGGCAATTTAATATTCGTTGAAAATGAAATTGCATTTTGATCATGGTTCTCAAACTCGAAATTGGATACTTAATTGATCGTGGAATTGGAATCAGGTGAACCGGTCAGAATTGGACAAGTTAAATCAGAAACTCAGATTTTTTTTTTTTTTAAAGAAGCATGTTTTGTACTAAATTTGTCAACTAATTCATTCCAACACTCAAAATAATTAAATTTGAAATATGACAATCAAATTTGCAATGTATTACTTAAAAAATAATATTTATCTAATTTAATAAAAAGATGTACTATTCGATAAAAACAATAAAAAATGAATAAATTTACAAAAGACAAATAAAATATTTAATTTTAACTTTTACATTTTCATATTTTATTTGTTATATGCGTTAATTTATTTTCATAGAAAATATTTTATTTCATAAATAATTAATATTTTATTTTAGGAAAAATTGTGAAAATGCCACTCCAAAACCTTCAAATTGTGAAAATGTCACTTCAAACTTTGAAATTGTCAAAATGCCACTCCAAACTTCATTAATTTGTAAAAATGCCACTCCAAATAATTAATTACCAAAATACCCTTCTTTACCTCTTCTTTCTCTTGCCTTCTCTTCTTCTCTTGTTCCGAATGGCGGCTGAGCATGGCGGAGGGGGTCGTAGAGGAGAGTTTGATGGTGTTGGTGTTTGTCGGAGGAGGAGGGGTTGCGAAGAATGCGAGTGGACGAGGGGAATCATGCCGAACCGCTTGCGCTCTCTTCGACGGGTGAGGTCGGCGAAGGTTGCGGGAGGAGGCGGCAGAGGGGCGGGAGCGGAGATGGACGGGCGAGGGTATTTTAGTAATTAATTATTTGGAGTGAAATTTTTACAAATTAATAAAGTTTGGAATGACATTTTAATAATTTCAAAGTTTTGAGTGGCATTTTCACAATTTAAAAGTTGTGAAGTGGCATTTCACAATTTCCCCTTTATTTTAACTCAAAAAAATAAAACAAGTCTCTATTTAATAACAATAAAATCATGCTATTAGCCTGTTATTAATAACCGGTTCTTGTTTTAGACAGTATAAACATCTCTTTTTAATCAATCCAAGTTAATAACCGGTCCGCTTCTCCCTATTTAATAACATGTCTGGACATGGTCCACAATGATCCATGTTATATTTTCAAAATAGAACTTTACACCATACATAAACCAAGTTTATTTAACATTTTACAATGATTCAAGTTTTCTTCTTCTAATTTCTGAATGGCGACTCTCCCAAATTCTTTCAACTGCCTTTTCAAGAAATACAAAATTTACTCAATTGAATCACTAAAGCATTATACTTTTGCTCTAAAGGCAGAAAATGAGTGAAAATTTGGCCGATTGTGTTGATTTAGGACTGATTTTATATCCGAGTTAACTCGGGAAAAATCGGATCGCCTCCGGCCGATACCGTTCCGACTTGACTGAATCAACTCGGACTCGGCCGATTTTCCACAAACCGTGATTTTGATCAACAAACTTCAAATCAAGTATCTCTAAATGAAAACAATTCTATTACAATTATTTGAAATTGACAAAAAAAAAAAAAAAAAAAAAACAGTCTGATCAGAGTGCAAGGAAAGGAAGACATCATATGGATATAAATTAAATTTAGACGGGTAAGCATCTACAAATTGAAATCGGGGATTGCAAACTGTCCGTAGAAGAACTTGTCCCATCGTCATCGGAATATCCCTCCTCCCAAATGCCTGTTGTGATGCTGATCAGATCGGCGTAACCAACCTTTTTTCTTAGAAGACATGCCAAGGCAAAGGCATCCAAGGGGACGCCCCAGACCTCAATCTTGTCGCCATGACGAGCGATGCGGACACAACACCATCAATGCTAGAAGCAACTACTAGTGCTTTTGTGCGTTTCTGTGCATTCTCCAAGGACAATTTGATCACCACTTTTTGCTGAAAGTAATAAAAAGTTTAAGCTTTCAATTAGGTACTTCATACAAAGCGAAGAAAACTTATGGTATATACAAGATGAAGCTTTACTTACCTCTTATCACCATCCATTATGAATCTACTTCTATCAAAGTAATGAACCATTTTGAATGTCGATTTTTCTCTTGGGGAAAAATATAAAAGGAAAATAGATGGAGAGGAGAACTCTCTGTTTTCTGTGCGTCTGTCTGTAGTATCAGTTTCTTATAAGAGTAAGGGTCTAAGGAGCCTTCGAGGAATCCTTGTCAGCACGTGCTAATTATTGACGGGCAAGAGAGTTGTGTAATAATTACGCGAGGAGAAGTCAAGTTAGAAATGCAAGTACTAGAGCCTGTGGCTTTAAGGCGGTTACGCGGGATGATACTATGTAAATCGCGTACCGACTATGAACTAAACGCATTTTTTTTTTTTTTATCACTCTAAAAATTCAAATTTAATTAAATAGCATCCGGATTTTCAATTTAGTATGATTAACACTTTCACGCACTGAATCCGTGCATCCAAAATAATATTTATCAATATGCGGATCTTTAATTTGAATATTAAATCTGAACCGTCAAATTTTTTATAGCACGGTTATCAAAGAGATGTGCACAAATTTTTAAACAGAAATATCATTGACACGGCTTACGAAGCCCTGCCATAAAACGCGAATTCGCATTATATCTCGAACTTTGCGTGACTTTTTGGAATATCTCAATCGTTCAAATACGTTTTCTGCACGAATCTCAAAGCTCAAATACATTCTGCACGAATCCTTTGAGATATCTCAAACTTTGGCGTAACCGCGTAATTGACTTTTTGGAATAAATGAAGCAGCTTTTATGGCAGTGGCTTCGTAAACCGTGTCATAGATATTTCTGCTAAAATATTTGTGCAGATTTATTTAATATTCGTGCTAAAAAAATTGGACAGTTCGGAATCAAACATTCAAATTAAAGTCGTTCAGAATTGATAAAATAGTGGATGCGCGCCTTCAGTCCACCAACCCGCGGATCCGTTCTCTCAGTCCGCGCACCTGCTATTTTGGATGGGTGCGCGGATTCAGTATGCGCGGATTCAGTATGCGAGAGTGCCAATTATGCTAAATTGAAGGTTCGGATGCTATTTAATTAATTTCGAACTTTTAGAGGGGTAAAAAAAAAAAATCCATGAACCACATGCCCTATTTACCGATTTTTTATTAATACTCCAAACAAAAAATAATAAATGTCCTCAAAAAAAAAATTAAATATGTCCAAATCGCTCAAATGGTGGGGTGATCCACTATGTCCCAGACCACTCCACATTTTGAACGGTTCGCTATACATCCTATATAATAGTGTGTTCTTATACATCCTTAATTAAGTGTTAGTCCTAGAAAATTGTGAGAACACAGATGCAAGATATTGACCTCGTTAGATGTCAATTTTATGCCAAATATGTATTGTTTGTGATGAAAACTTTACACACTAAATTCCAACATGATTACCATTCTTTTAAATTTTAATCCAAGTACCATTTTTTGGTGGTTAGTGTTTAACCTTTGCAAAAATATTTATTTAAACAGTTCATTTATTGCTATCCGAACGTCATCCAACAAAGACTATTTTAATTTTTGTATCAAATTTTGATTGCTTTACATGCATGCCATATCTTAAAAATAAAAATAGTAAACAAAATATCAAAAACAAAAATTTTATTTTCAGCAAAATATTGATATATAAATCACATTGAGCTGCTCAAATCAGTCAATGTGATATAATTTTAGTATCTAACTGTAAAGGCATGAAGCATCTCTCATGGCCGATTCATACACTAATCCTTCCCCTAGCTGTAAAAACAATTATATAAACAACACTCAGTAAATGATTCTGGTACGAGGGATGGTACAGTACTGTTACCTTGCATGTACCAGTCATGAATTTTATACAAAAAGGTTGGAGCCGGGACCTGATACCTTGAAGTTCAGTTACTGTAGTGTGGTACCAGTAAATAATTTCAGTTGTTTTGGTACCAGTACTGCTACAAATGGTACTGAAATTAAATTTTACACAATGCAAGACATGGTTCAATATTGAGCGGATAGTTTATCCTAATTAGGACTGTAAATGAGCTGGCTCAAACCGAGCTGGGTAAAAGCTCCGTTAATTTGAGCGTGTGCGAGTCGCCTTTTTAACAGCTCACGAGCTAAAATTTCAGCTCAAACTCGAGTAGCTCGCTTGGGTTTGGTTGGACCTTGTTTTAAGAAGAAAATAAATTTTACAAGTATTTTTGGACCATAAATTTTACAAGTATTTTTGGACCGAGCTGGACTGAACTTGACAATATAAAATACACACAAATTCATACAAATTCACAAATTGATGCCTAGCCGAGCTGGGCAAAAACTCAGCTCGTTAATTTTGGCCCGAGCTATTAGCGGCTGTAGCTGGTCCACTATCGAACGAGCTATTATTGATCGAGCCAGATGTGAGTCGTGAGCGAGCCACGAGCTACCAGCTTTTGGACAGCCCTAATCCTAATTATCACAAACAGGAAAAAAAAATCAATTTTCCTAAACTAACATTACCCTTAGAAGTTAGAGTTGAGGTTGTGCAATATATCAATATTGCTACATTTTGATAAAATTTTAAATAATCCTACTTTGATTATTTGTTCATGGTTCTGTGTATTAAGAAGGACATTAGTTTTTTTATCCATAAGCAACAAACTTTGCCTCAATAAAATGAATAAATGGATTTGACAAAGAAATATTAAGGGCCAGTTCGGCAAACCATTGAAATAGAGGAAAAGTGGAATTTGGAATAAGCTTCAATTCCTCACTATTTCAATCGTGTTCGGTTAATGGTGGAAGAGTGGAAAAGTATTGATAAACGAGTCAAATTCATCTCTTAGAAAAAGCGAATTCCTCTATTCCACCTTTCTCATGGAATAGGGAATTGACTCATGGAGGAAACGAGGAGGAACCAAAATGTAAAAAAAACAAGGATAGACTGCAGAAGTTCAACCCCAATTCCATTTTTTCCAATTCCTCTATTCCACTGCCTTCCTTGTTCAACGGGAATAGAATCTCTTTTCCACTTTATTCTTCTATTCCAGTCTTGTTGAACGGACCCTAAATGAATTGGACAACATAGAATAGCATTGAATTGACTGAACTTGGAGAAAAACACTAGAAAACAACATATACATATTAATTGTATGTAAACATAATAGCATCTTACAGATGCTAATTCCAATGCACAAAACTTGTTAAAATAAAGTACAACATCTAAACCATAGTGACCATTATAATAGTATTAGCATAGTCATTGAGTCCCTAAGGTGAGCGGTAATAACCTTTGAACCTGAAATTTTCCATATCATTATTGGTAAATTCGTCATAGTCATTGTCATTGTCATTGTTATTTCCGAAAAAACGATCATAGTCGATATCATCATTAGCGTAGTCCCAGGGAAGTAGCAGCAGCAACAGCCTCCGTAGTGAATATGGGCAAATTAAAATTACCATCAATCAAATCCACCTTTTCAGCTTTTACAACAGTATCTAACTGGAAAGGAACGAAACTCCTCTCGGGACCGTAAAAATGAGGGAAGTAGTTGGTACCATCGGCTGATTCATACACTAATCCTTCTCCTAACTGTAGAAATAATTATACATGAACACTCAATAATCGCAACAAACAAAACATGTATGGTTCTGGTACAAGGAATGGTATTTATGCAAGAAGGTTGGAGTGATGATCTGATACATGTAGTTTAGTTACTGTGATGTGGTTCTGGTACGACGGATGGTATAGTACACTTACCTTAAATGTACCAGTCATGATTTTTATGCAAGAAGGTTGGAGTGGGGATCTGAGACCTTGTAGTTTAGTTACTGTAGTGTAGTACCAGTAAATAATTTCAGTTGTTTTGGTACCAGTACCACTACAGATGGTACATTCCATAAGTCAAATTAGTTTACCAAGCAACACCATTTTTTAATGTGCTTTGTGTTCTTTGTTTGATTTGTGCTTTATGCCATAGTTGTGATAACAGGGACTTTATAGCATGCAAAATAAGGGTATAGATATTGACAGAGTAGTTATTGCTTCATGCAGCGCATGGACAGTAGAGCCAAAACAGCTTTAAATATTGACTTGTGCTCTAGATGAAGCAAGAACTCCTCTGTCAGTATCTTTATCCCAAACTAACCTTAATAACCTTGACCATAGCGCAATTACATAAATAACGATGAAACAGAAATTGGGGTAAATATTTTAAGAGAACAGTTTTGTGGCGTCATGTAACGCATGGACTATAAAATCAAAACAGCACTGCATGTAATTTGTGCGCAGCATGAAGACAAAATTGCTCTGTTAACATATTTAACCCCGAAATCGGAACAAATCCGAATTAAAAATAAAATTAAGGAATAATAAATTAATTATACCTTTAGCAGCATCGATTTGGAGCAAATAAAGATCTTCTCTCCCAGCAAAGAAATTTGCCAGTGTCATCTTCACCTGAATCCATAAATCTAAACATCACACTCACACCCCACAGGGATTTATTATTATTGTGCTTTGAGATTCGTGCAGAAAGGATTTGAACGGTCCAGATTTTCCACAGATCAAATATAATCAAATCAGAGTTTGAGACATTTCTCAGAGGATGCAAATTAATTCATTCATTCAAATCAGAGTTTGCGATATTTTCCCCGGGATTTATTATTATTGTGCTTTGAGATTCGTGCAGAAAGGATTTGAACGGTCCAGATTTTCCACAGATCAAATCAAATCAAATCAAATCGAAGTTTGAGATATTTCTTAGAGGTTGCAAATTCGCACGACAGATGAGGAGGAATGAAAGTGAGAGAGAGACCTGATTGAGGTCACTGAGGTGAATACAGCCAGTGGTGCGATCGAGATCCCCACCATGAGTGGATCCCTTGTTTTGAAGCTCTTCCCACTCCGCTTGAGAGCTGATTCTGTAAACCCACTTCGCCTTCTTCTTCGTCTCAGAATCAGATCCTTTCTCCATTTGCTTCTCTCTCACTTCACAAATTTTGTTCTCTCTCTCTTTCTCTGATTTAGCTTAACTAGACAAGTTTATGAAGATGAAATCATATCATCTGAGGTAACAGAAATTTGTAGTTTAGATCTGGACCATCCGATCTGAACCGAATTCTGATCGGACGGTATCTGATAAAGACCCAAATATTATGTTCTAAAGAATAGAGCACAGAGCAAATTGGAATTCAATATTATTTTTATCTAAAGCGGAAGATAAATCATATCTTTATTATAGCAACTTGTGTTTGTTCAATATATGTTGAATGTAGATGAAGAAATATTCTCTCTTGATTCTCTTTTTAGTGGTGTTCAAACAGTTCAGTTTGTTTGGTTTTCAACCGAACCGAAAATTTCGATTTCAATAGTTCATTTGTTTGGTTTAAATTGATTGATTCAGTTAAAATTTTAAATTATTTCAGTTTAAATAGATCGGTTCGGTTTAGATTTTTCAAAACTAACTAAACCGAACCGACCGAATTATAATAGTTCAAGTGTGCTATATATTTTGTTTGGTTCAATTATCATTTCCTTCCTCATATATTGATTTGTATATTTTAGAGACATATTTTATATGAAATTGAATAATGAGTGTAATATTATATTCATATTTATTTCTGTGAAACTACTAGTATATTGATGTATGTTTTGAATTTTAATGTTTTGGAATTTAATTTCTTGATTGGTTCAACTTAACAAATTGAAATTTAATTCAATTTAAACAGTTGGATACTTATTTGGTTGGTTCAGTTCAGTTTCTAAAAATCAAATAAGTTTGATTTACCTATTTTATTTACCTATATATCAAAAGTTTAAGGTTTATAAATTAATTTTAATGTATTCATTTTTTGAACTTCTTTGACCACTTGACTCTTTATTAAATTAATTCGAAACTTTAAATTTTTCACATGTAGACGCATCAATCATTAGGTAGAATGATTTCAACGGTTTGGATTCATCGGTTAAAGTTGATTCGATATATTTAAGAGTCAAGTTCACAAGAGGTTGGGTGAACTTAGGAGCACCCTAGTTCTACTCTCTCTCTCTCTCTATATATATATATAGAGAGAGAGAGAGAATGACTAATATGATTTTAGTAGTATATGGGTCGAAGTGCTTACGGTTCAAATTTGAAATTTCAAAATTCAAAAAGTTGATCTTTAACCGTTAGATGTGTTCTCCATATTGAAATGTGCTTGGAGAGTAGAGACCAAATTTTACATTTTTTTGAATTTTTTTGTTATTTATTAAGCCACTTTGAAAATCGCTGATCCAACGATGGCTTAACCCAACAGTGCCACCGTTGGATCAGTGATTTTCAAAGTGGCTTAATAAATAGCAAAAAAATTTCAAAAAATGTAAAATTTGGTCTCTACTCTCCAAGCACATTTTCAATATGGAGAACACATCTACCGAATTTTGCTCGTATTTATCTATTTTGTGATTTTGAAATTTCAACATATGTTACTATAATATAATGCATGTATATAAATTTAGTATAAATACATACAAAGTTGAAACACTAATCAATAATACATTATTTCAATATTATTTTTAATAAGTCATTATATATATATACTTGAAAAAAATATATATATATATATATATATAATATATAATAATATAATGTAATAATATTTTTATATATATATATATATATATATATATATATATTTCAAAATCCGTATATCGGTATGCAGTGAAATTTTGCATGCATGAACAAAACTACATTTAAAAGCATTAGTGTTTCGTATAGTAAAACTGTTCTGGTATTTTGTCTCGGTATTTCAATTTTTGAAAGTTGGAATGACCGATTTGAGTAGTTCAATGTGATTTATATATCAATTATTGCTAAAAATAAATTTCTTGTTTTTGATATTTTGTTTATTATTATTTTAGATAAGACATGTAAAACAATCAAAATTTGATATAAATTTTAAGAAATGTGATACGCAATTAATTTATACCGCCGAAAGTCCGTGATTTTTTTCCATAACCAAAAAATTAAATAATATAATATTAATAACCGAATTTTGAAAAAAATTTCAAACCTAACCAGACCGCCCCCGTTAGGCGGTCGAACCCTATCGCCGCCGGCCTTGGGCGGTCGGACTCAGCGACCGCCCCCACCCCGGCTTTTTTTTTTATATATTGTATTTTATGTAATTGCTTGTAATTTATATTGTATTTTATGTATTTTGTTGTGATTATATGATTGTATTTGTGTAATTTCCTTGTGAACAAAATAACGATGAATTTGGTCGAGTGAACAAAATAACCAAATAACGTCTAGTCAACATAAAATATAGAAACAAAAATATAAGTAAATAAAATAACCAAATTACGTCCGATCAACATAAAATATAGAAATGAAAATATAAATATACTCAATGACTACAATATGAAATATAAAAAATAGCGGCGACGACGACGCGGACAATGACAATCTAGGAGGCGCCCGCATGCCCTCCGCGGGTGGACACGTCTCGAGGCTGTGGAGGCTCGGAGGGCTCTGTAGGATCCTCGTCATCGGCGGAATCAAAATGCATGTCGTCCGTGTATACGCAGCATCGGCCATGGATCAAGCGGGAGCCTTCGTGCCCCACCGCCGCTAGCCTCGTAGTCGTCCGCCCGGGGGTGGCATCGATAATGTGGGCTCGTCCCGGTCCCTCGTATACGTCGTCGGTGGCTGTGTCCTAAACGCGGATCCGCCCGTGGATCAAACTGGGTAGCTCTGCGTGCCCCACCGCCGCTAGCCTCATGGTGTCCCCTCGCCCTGTGTCGTGAGACCAAAGTCTGCGGAGTGAAAGTGGGCTCGGCACTCCATGTAGGGTGACCATCCCGTAGTTAGATAATGTTAGTTTTCTTCATACAAAAAAAAAAATTAATTATATAGACACGATCCACGACCTCGTTATGCCCGGCACTCCATATTGATTGTAGTAGGCGTGCCATTTCTTGGTGTCCAGCCCAATCGTGGAACGCCATTCGGGTTATCTTCGCAATATTTGAGTGGAACATCTTAAGAACACATTTCAAACAAAATTGATGTGAATGAAAAAAATGAACTTATAATACTGCGGGGGGTGGTGGTAGGTCTCATCGCGTACGGGCGGCTCTTGGTTGGGTGGTTCGGTCGGTGAGTCACCTTGATCTCACGCGGTTGATGTTCTCGCCAGATCGTGTAGCATGCCACGGGCGCCCGTCAAACGGGAATCCTCGCGATCGAGCCTGTGATGCGTAGTACACCCGAACGCCGAAACCATTTCTCGCCATGCCACCAAGTGTGTGCACTCCTCGAACTTGTCGTGCACTGTAAATAATATTTAGAAAATGAGTTGTGCTAAGAAAAAATAATATTAAAAATAATCTTTATTTCTTCCGATCGAGTGTTGATCGGGCCCCATGGCAAATGGGTCTTCTCGAATCCCTATCGTTCTGAAGGAATCACGTAGTCGCCCGCAAGTATACGGTAGTCATGCCCACCGCCGGTACCGGACCATATACCTCATGTCCGGGTCCCGCTCCCAACGCGTCGTCGGGTCGGGCGGGACCCACAATTGTCATCGCTGCGGGCAATCTGCCAATCCCTATGGTGGGTGCGCCATCCACCTCGGTCTTCTTGTGCGTATCCCGCATTATAAGTTAGTTATACAAAATTTGTGAAACAATATCAATAGTTTATGAGTATTATTGAGTGTATATTAATACTTACTTGTGCGGCTTCTTGTGTCCTCCTCCCAGTATGGGGTCATCGGAATGAAGGCATCGGCCCGACGAGGCCTCGATCGGGATAGTGATACTCGACTATCGGAACAAACGAGTGGACCCCGTCAAACCGAGATCCCTCTGCGCCATCGTCAACCGAAAAATGCGAGACCGGTACCACGCCGTCGGGAACCACTCGACGTTAGCTTGGTGCATAGGGGTTCGACGTCGATACCCAGTCCCTCCTTCGGCGTATTCTCGTGTGGTAAGCCCCATATGATAGCATATGGGGGTTCTGTCGATGTCATCACCCGTGTGCCACCTCACTGTGGAGGAATAATGGGTGCCGGTGGGTGCGACCGGGACCCTTGGAGTAGCATGAGTGGCCCGTTGAATTCTTGTCTCTTCGAAATTTTATAAGTGTATTCATTATTATCAAATAAAAAACAATCGTAAAGCACATTAATTGATGGAAACTTACCAAACATGCGTGACACGGTCCTCGTACGGGGTGGCAAGCACGGCTCCACCCCGGTTCCGTCGTGACGGCTTATCGGCTCCTCTCGTTGGAGGAACATGATCGGGCCGAGTCGCCTTGGAATCGGCGAACATCGTGCTACCCATAAGTCAGCACGAATGCTCTAACGTACCTACGGTTTCAATAAAACGTAAAAAACTATGTATTTTTAAGTAATAATTTTAATTTAATTAATGCATTTTAATCTTACCTCCGACGCGCTCGGATCATCCGTCTGGGGGTGATGGCATCTCGCGGCATGTGGGAGGCTCTAAGACTAATGCAGTCGGAGAAACGCTCCACTCCTCCTTCCCCTCGGCTGAGCTTCTTTGCCACGCCTCTGCGTCCCCACGGATCGGGATCATTGCTTGAGGTTCTTGTGATCGAGACACCTCCTCGGATCTCCATCGTCCGCAAACCCCATAAGGCCGCATCCTGTAGGGTTGTCTCTCTCTACGGGAAGATGGAATGAATGCGTCTCGGCCTCCGTCTCTCCCGAGTCCGCCATAAGTGCTGGTCATTCTCCTTGGTTGTTCCAATGTGCCTAGCTGGTACAACCCAAGGTTCATCGGTCCGTCCATCGGTGGATGTGCCACGTCGCTACCTCGGGCTGCGGTGCGCCCGTCAACATGGTCTCTCCCGCATTTATTAATGTTTTAGATGAAGTTATATATGTGTTTTGAAACATAATGTTTGATTTTCTTCGAATTACTCAACGTACCTCTCGTGCAAGTGAGACACGGTGACGTCGTGGGGGAGCCATAGAAGGGGCGAATGTATCCGCTCAACACCCGCGCATGCATGGTCTCTGTGCTCCCACTCGGACGGCATGAGAATGCGAACTCTCGGTGTCGAGGTATCTCGTGATCGTCCGGATCTAGTCATCCTACATTTCAAAATATTAAGTTTTACTATAATAATAATAATAATAATAATAATAATAATAATAATAATAATAATAATAATAATAATAATAATAATAATAATAATAATAATAATAATAATAATAATAATAATAATAATAATAATAATAATAATTATTATTATTATAATTATAATTATAATTATAATTATAATAATAATTATATATTATTATTATTATTATTATTATTATTATTATTATTATTATTATTATTATTATTATTATTATTAAAATAAGAAGAATAATAAGAACGGAATAATAATAATAATAATTTCTAACAATTCAAATCAAACAATTTCTAACCATTTCAATAAAATAATATCTAACAATTCAAACCCAATCAAACAATTCTAACAATTCTAATATTTATAACAATTCCAATCAACCATTTCTAACAATTCTAATATTTATAACAATTCCAATCAACCATTTCTAACAATTCAAATCAAACAATTTCTAACCATTTCAATAAAATAATATCTAACAATTCAAACCCAATCAAACAATTCTAACAATTCTAATATTTATAACAATTACAATCAACAATTTCTAACAATTCTAATATTTATAACAATTCCAATCAAACAATTTCTACCTAATCCAATCAAACAATTTCTAACCATTTCAATCAAATAACATCTAACAATTCAAATCCAATCAAACAATTCTAACAATTCTAATATTTATAACAATTCCAACCAAACAATTTCTAACTAATTTATAACAATTTCAATCAACAATTTCTAACGATTCGAAACAATTTATAAAAATTCGCAAAAATTTCGTACTCAAACGGAAGCGGAGAGGGGTCGAAAATGCAACCAAAGTGTGAAATATCGCTTTTGGGACGACAAAACGGAGTTTCGCGTTTCGACACGAAAAATGGCGGGTCGAGCGGTCGGCGGGTTAGGGTTTGGTGTGGATGGGGGAGGGAGAGGGTTTTTATAGGGAAAAAAAAAAAAGCCGCGGGTGGGTTTTGGTCTGGACCGCCCAACGGCCCATGGGGGCGTTCGGTTAGGTTTGAAATTTTTTTCAAAATTCGGTTATTAATATTATATTATTTAATTTTTTGGTTATGGAAAAAAATCACGGCCGAAAGTTCCTTCAATTTTTTTTCTCATTCGTTGATTTAATATAAAACATATCCATCTCAAAATTGTTAAACGCCGACCGAAATTGCTGAATGACAGATGTTTCTATATACTCTCCAGTTTTCATAAAACTGGAGAGGAGGAAATGAAATCCTGCACAGCGATATGTCGACATTTTCGTTTTCTATGAAATAGTGGTGGACCCCAGTCCAAGAAGGAGACGCCTGAACCGTAATTGCCTGGTTTCTAGGAATTCGGATCCTCTGAGATATCTCAAAATTTGCGTGATTTTTTGCAATATCAGAATCGTTCAAATACATTCTACACGAATCTCAAAGCACAAATAATACTGGCCCCCTACGGTTCCCTGAATAGACACCGGACACGTCGGTCACGCAAAAATTGAGATATCTCAGAAGATACGCACCCGGTTTCTAGTGGGCCCCGCACTGCCGCAACCCATGACCGCTTGTCAAGCACCGCGCATAACCATCTCCTTATAAAATGTTATAGATTTGTTCCCCAGGTTCAACTGACAGATGGGACCCAGTAATGTGGGGTATGATGTCATTGATCTTGGAGCAAAATCTGAGGAGTAATTGGAGACATGAATCAGTAATTCTCTACGGACACTGGCAGGTAAAATATTGACAAATTTGTTATTGTTTCAACAGCGCACGAATTGGCAGTAGCCTTCCTTTGGTTATACTGTCCGTGCGCTGCATTAAGCAATGATATGACCTGTCAATATCTTTACCCGACACTTAGCCTGGTTTTTCATGGGCCCCACAGTGCCGAAACCCCTAATCACGTGTCAAGCAGCGCGTATAACCAATTAACAATCCACTATAAAATATTACAGATTATTCACCATGTTCAACTGACATATGGGACCCAGCAATGTGGGGTAAGGTGTCATGCACCTTGGAGCTACTTCTAGGGAGTAACTGGAGACACGATTCAGTATAAAATATTAACAGCGAAATTTTTGCTCCAAACAGCGCGATAATTACATGCAGTGTTGTTGTGATTGTATTTCCATGCGCTGGATTAAGCAAAACATAATCTGTCAATATATTTACCCGACACTTGCTCATTCGAGCGGCGGCTGGAAATAACAATTAATAATTAATCAAAGAATTAAAGATTGCGGGTTCTATAAAGATAATGATTAATGGGTTTGGATTATATATACTTACTACTAAAAAGGTGCCACGCAGACACTTGATCGTGCGAGTAGGTAAAGATATTGACAGAGCAGTTTTTACTTCATACTCTACACAAACAATAGAGCCAAAGAGGGTCACATACGACTAGTGCTCTGTATTAAATAAACCTGCGGGTTTGATTAAGATAATGATTAATGGGTTTGGATTATAATTATATATATACAGTTACTAGTGAAAAGGTGCCACGAAGACACGCGCACATCAAATGGGCGGCGGGGCCGGGTCGGGTCAAACCGCTAAGTTGACTGACCCCGTCTCAAACGCTAATTGTTTTTTTTCTATTTTTTATTATTATTTCTTATTCCGCCGCTCGCCCATTCCCTGCCTCCTTTTCATTGTGTACGCGGTACGCTAAATTTATTACATTTTACATGTATGTCCCTAGAAAACTAATATATTTGTACTACTTTACATTTTTCCATGGCAACCCGGAGGCTTGCAATATTCTCTTGTGATTTTTTTTGGATTGGAACACTATGCAATGATTTTAACAGGTGGAGCATATATCATTTTTTGTATAAATAACACTAGCTTATCAATATAATCCAAATCAATGTACTACATAATCCGCAAATTGATAATCAATATCTAATTCTATCATAATAACCACGTATAAAACATCCTATCTTAGAAACCCAGATGGGAGAAATCCTTTGTTATAATAACAAAGGTATTAAATAGTTAGGTGGCTTGACCTCCAACTTTACTAAAAAATAAAATAAAACATTCTATATTATAACATCACATAAAAAATATTAGGGAGCTGTAGAATTAAATAGTTCATAAAATCTTCTTTATCTTAATATAAGATCTCTACTGATCAACAAAGATAATTGTAAAGGAGGATTTTTTTTCTTAGATTTTCATTGAGAACGTTATAATGATATACTATTATTAACTAAGTTTTTAAAATCTAAATGGTCCAATAAATTTAAATTTAAATTTAAATTATGATCTAAAATAGAAAAAATTGAAACAATAAACTTCCTTTAGTATACATGACAATTACAATATAAACATTATCTTATGATTAAGTTAAATACAACAACCCCAATTATTTTCGTACAGAAGCAACAAAGAGTTGCATAGTAGCATACCAGAACTAGCAACAAATTAGCAAGTTGATAAATTTAAACGAAGAGCATTTGTTACATTCTTTATAAAATTCATACTTATTATTAGTTGTAACATATAATAAATAAATAATACCTTATCAAAAAATTATGTAATTATATCAGAAAATAAAAATTACCCGCTTTAAATACATTATCAAAGGCAAAAGGATTGTAGGGACATATTAGAAAAACGAACATAGAGATATAATAAACAATGTTTACAAGGTTCTTTCCATAAAAGGACCTCGTAGCTAAGATTACTGAAACCATATCCGTCCCTATAAATACAGCACCGACGCCTCTTCTCTTCTATTCTCCTTCACCAACAAATGGCGCCTCAAAGAGAGAAACAAATTCAAAGCTCAGTACTCAATAACCCGATGAATCTAAAGGATACCAGATCCGATAAAGCAACAGAGAAGATCCACTACCGTGGAGTCCGTAAGCGACCATGGGGACGGTACGCAGCTGAGATACGTGACCCTGGGAAGAAATCCCGTGTCTGGCTTGGTACCTACGACACGCCTGAGGAGGCGGCTCATGCGTACGACACGGCCGCGCGTCAATTCCGAGGACCCAAAGCAAAAACAAACTTCTCTCTTCCTCCTATCAACGGCGGAACAAACAGCAGCAACAGTAGTACTGTAGAAGATCCAGCACCACTGGTAACCCTACCTGCGGTGACTGTACCACAACCTGTTAGCATAGATCTGTTCCGCTGCGTCGTGGGGCCCGGTGGTCAGAGGTTTTATTTAATCGATCAGTCGTCGATGGGTTTGGTTGGACCACCTTTAATTCATGAGGTCAGGTCACCACCGGTGAAGAGTGAATCGGAAGAATCCTCTTCTACTAAGATGGCTAAAAGGAAGCCATTGGATCTTGATCTCAACCTCGCACCACCGGCTGAGATTCCTTGATAATTTTTAGAGATCTCATTATTATCTGACCTAATAAAACTACTTTTTTTTTGTACATATCTTGGCATCCTTTTATTTGTTTCTCTATTTTGTAACCAGTGAGATGTAGTAGCAACTAGCAAGAAGAGCTTTATTTTTTTTTTCCTTTTTAATCCTGAATACTTTTTCTCTTGATAAAAGAATAGTGTTTGGAAATGTCTTTAATTATTATAATCCGAAACTATCCAATCACAGAACGACACTTCAACAACACCAACTGCTACTTTCTTTTGCATGAAAGGCGCTGCCTCAAATTTAATCCGGGTAAAGATTATAAAATAAAAATTTTGGCTCTATGCAGCGCACTTATCATGTGCAAAGATGTTTTAATTGTATAGTCCGTGCGCTGCATGAAGTCAGAACTAATCCTTGTTTTTCCAGAGAAGAGATGCCACGTTCCCGTCAAATGGCCGCTTGCGATTTAAATTATTTTATTAATAAAAGAATAATTTGGTGCTGACCACGAGATCCGATCGTACCGAGCACTCGTACTCACCCAGCACGAGGAATATGGGGAGCTATTTGGAGCGGGACCCTTCCGTCAGTAGTGAGTACTAAGATGTATGGTGCACTGGGTTTAAATGATAAGAATTGTGATACCGCATAAAATTACGGTTGTGGAAAAGATAATAACTGAATACTTTTAACTTTATACAGCGCAATAAAAATATGCAACGATGTTTTACTTTCATAGTCTGTGCGCTGCATGAAGTCGAAACTTATTTGTTAAAATCATTTCCCGCATGATCCGATCGGACTGAGCACTCGTACGCAACATGCACGAGGAATACGGGGAGCTATGAGAGGGGGGCCCGGTAGTCAGTGGAAACTGTATCGTGCACTGGGTTTAAATGATAACAATTGAGAAACAGCATTAAATTACGGTTGTGGATAAAGAGAGTTGGCCGCTGCAGAGGAAGCGTGGGGTGACCAGCAATAGCCGGCACTCTTTTGTCGTTTTCTCCACCTGTCTCTCTCTCTCACTCTCTCTCTTTTTGTTAATTTTCCAGGTTAAGACGGACTCATTAAATAGTAGATCCGCTGCCGAACTAATTTTAATATACATTTGGCTCACACACCGCACGGGGATCCCGTACCCTTTTTATATAGATGTAACTGTTCAGTAGTTCAACTCCGCGTGCACCATCTAGAGATGGCGGTGAGAGATTAATACGGGTCCTACTCCCCTAAAGTAACTTAAATTTTACTTTTGTATACAAATCGTCTGATCAGTGAGATCTCTGTACGAACGAAGAAGATTGAAAAGCAAAATTTGCGGTACAAGAGGGAAGATAGTACTAGCGAATCACGAGGGAATACTGTTTGTTAGGTGGGTCCCACTACGACACTCATTACGCCGCGAAAAAGAAAAGAATAATATTATGCAAGCGTGTTGTGGACGTCTGTCTCGAGATCCGAAACCCATGACGGCCACGTGTGCGTTTTTCTTTAACAGGGTTGAATAAACGTCTCTGCAAAAGTAGAGCATTAAAGCCGGATTCACCGTCGCAGTGACCGGCAGGTGTAGGTCTAGTTAATCCTAAACGAAATCATCCTACTGGCTTTCTCATCCACATACTGACGCGTGTCTGTTCAATACTTTACTGGGGTCCACATTCGATTGCGACCTGACCGGCTACGGTCCATAACGCGCACGTATGTAGGGACTAGGGAACTTACTTAACCTCATGTCATTCTCTGCAATTACATAATAATAATTTTATAGAATTATTCTAATTGAACAGTTCTGATGAGTCTTGCGTGCGACGTTGACGGTGGTGATTTGACCGACAGAAGTAGGACTCACCAAAAGAATTATAGGGGACCAAGGTGGCACGAGACAGTGGGTGGAGCGGCGGCCGCTTTTGAGTGGGGCCCACTTGGTCGTCGGATTCTGCGGAGGAGATTTCGCAATTTTTTTTCTCTTTTGTTTTTTCAACCAAGTAAATATATTAACAGAGTAGTTTTGGCATTTTGTAGAGCACGGACTGTAGAATTAAAATAGCGCTGTGGGTGGTTTGTTCGCTGCATGTAGTGAAAACTACTCTGTTCAAATCTTTACCCAAGCATTATCTCCAGCTCATGCTAAATCTTTCTTGCAATTTTGTTATTACCACCTCGTAATATTTTAAATGTTTTCTTCTCTCACATTAATTTATTTTTAATTTCGTGCATGTGACCATATCCTGATCCTTGTTTTAATTAAATGCGTCATATTTTTTAATTTCTGATTTGCTGTCCTATGATTGTTTTTATCTTTTCTTATGGGGAAGGTCAATAAATTTGTGCGGGAGAATTCCATGTATATCCATTGAAACCTCAAAATTACTTATTTTTATTTTTTAATGATGGTAAAATGGAAACTCAATAAATTAATATGTGAGTTTTTTTTTTAAATTTATAAGAGTAAATATGATGTTATGGATTTTAGAAGCAAAAATACGTAATTTCAATTTTTTTAAGGATATACATGACATTTCTCCAATTAGTGCGTGTTGATTCTATAGTGGTACCAATAATTATATTGACCATTAATATTACAGATAAAAATACAAGTTTCATTTTCATCCTAAAATCTTCCTTTTAAACTTCACATCATACTTTTTTTAGTGGCCAGCAGCTTTTACTTATTTCATTTTGGAAACCATATTATTTGTTGGGTTATTTTATGTATCATTTTAAGTTATCTGGTTTAAAAATCCATATAGAAAATGTCTCTTTCAAAAAGTACAAAACATCTTATATTCGTTTGAAAATTATATTTATTGATATTTCATCCATTTTCAATAAATCTATATTGATTTTTATTTAAAAGAAATCTCTCTCAAATTTTATCTCAATCATAATATACAAAATAGAAATTAGTTATCTCTTTGCCCTTATTTAGAGTGGAAAAAAATAATACGCCAGGTTGTGCCGGCTCTGTTACAGACGACACAATTGTGTCACGACACGTATCATTTATGTACCATCTCTTACATATCTCATACTGTGATTAGTTGTTAGAAAAAAAAAGATAATACACGACACAAAAATCGCCTTGATCACAGCACGGGAAACAACACATTTGGAACAAAATGACCTTCACTTAAATTTTGGTAATTTAACACAAGACATGAAAAATTAACTTAGTCATGACACAACACAGTACATAACTAAAATCACAACGTGTTAGTCGATTTTTTCACTATTCAATTCTCATTAACTTCAACATGATGATTCGGTTCATAAAAGAAGAAAATTAAAATAAAATGGGTACCTATTTGTAAAAAGTAAAAGCAGGGTTTAATTTAATTTAATGTTAGGCGTCAATTCATCAAGCCTGTCTGCTTCTTCTTCGGCCGTCATTGTGGGTCCCACTTCTGACGCAGTAGGGCTTACGTTCGGTCACTTTTAGGATTCTCTGTGGCACATTAATCTGTGGCGTGTTGGGATTTTACTTACTGTTTAATTATAACTTCTTAAGAGCTTTCAAATTCAGGTTATCATTCTGAGTTTATCATTTTAAAATTTAAAATCACAAAATTTGTTTAATTAACTTGATTAAAGATATCAGTATATACACAAAAATACAAGATAGATAAATAAATGTTAATAGAATTTTAGGCATAGTATCTTATAATCTTTTTTTTGTAGAATAAAAATTTTTTTTTTTTTTTTAAAAATAATAAATTTAAAAAAATTTTTTTTTTTTAAATATATTAAAATATACTTGTATATCAATTATATATATATATATATTTTGAATTTGTTTACTATTTATTAAAATGAGTACAAAAATTCAATGGTCTGAAAACAACAATTTTGTAAAATACTTAATAAATAGTAAAAAAAAAAATATAAAATTTGATCTGCAATCAGATTTTAATATATCTATCATGTTGAATGGTTTGGATCGACTGTTTAGACTTTGAAAACTTTAAAAATATAGGATGTAATCCAATATCATAAAAAAAAAGATGTAAGTGGGTCCCTCCTTATAATGAATTTATCTTGAATATAGTATATATATATATAAAATGAATATATCTTTATTTTATATATATTTTTTTTTGAATTTGTTTACTATTTATTAAAATGAGTACAAAAAATCAATGGTCTGAAAACAACAATTTTGTAAAATACTTAATAAATAGTAAAAAAAAATAAAAAAATATAAAATTTGATCTGCAAGCAGATTTTAATATATCTATCATGTTGAATGGTTTGGATCGACTGTTTAGACTTTAAAAACTTTAAAAATATAGGATGTAATCCAATATCATAAAAAAAAAAGATGTAAGTGGGTCCCTCCTTATAATGAATTTATCTTGAATAAAAGTATGCACAAGTAAAACATTATATGTCAGTTTTTATGACTTGAGGATGATTGTGGCCTAACAAATTGATCCAAAACATGCACTGTAATTACATTCTAAACAAAATTATGCATAATATTTGATTACCTACAAAATGTCATGCAAGTATAAGAAACATAATTCTGAAATTATCTGTCTTTTATGATATATAATTTTTGGATTATTAATGTAGCCCATATTTAATTAGAAATATCACTAGACACAAAAACACAATGTAAATGAATCATAAGTGAAATTATGGCATAATATTTGAGTATTGGTATTTTAGGAACACAAATATGACATAAATTGCTTAACAAAATTCCACGTGTAATTTAGCATAATATTTGACGTATCCGTTGAATTTAGAAAGAATAAATTTATACACACATTAAGGGCATAAATTTGAAATTATTTGTTAAGTTTTATAGACTTTTAGGATCATAAACATAACCTAATTTAATGAAAAACATCAAGATTCAGCATATGTAATTTTATACACATGCAAAAAGACAAATTAGTTCTTATATGTTTTCAAAATTTAAGAATTAGCCTAAATTAATAAAAAAAAATTAAAAGATTGAGCCTTCAAATTAATTAAAAGCAGCCTCTGAGGTGTTGACAAGTGTTCTCAATTTTACCAGGAAAATAAAATAAAAATAATAGAACAAAACATAGCTATACTCAGCAGAAAAATTATATGCTTAAAACTTTAGATGCAAGAATTCAGTATGCTTTACAAAACTTTCTCAGATCAGGCAAGAGTATATTGACAACATAAATTTATAAGCAATTGAACCCTCTAAAGAAATGAATTACTGTTATGATTATTCACATGCTGTTAGTTTTCATTTCTACTAAAGGAGAAGAGAATTAGCACAGCCCCTTGTTCCTACCTTGTATTTTTCACAGCATAAAGCAACACCTATAAGTAAAGAAGAAGCAAAAT
>JAJHPE010000004.1:9389663-9414663 GCA_024447655.1 Carex scoparia | reverse complement strand
GTGACAGATGTGGTGGTGCTTGGAACAACCGTGGTGAAAGTCCGCCCCTTTCTTCGAGATTGTAGTGGTTCTTGGTCGTGGACCTTCCGGTAAAGATGTTCCCGAAAAGATGAAAAAAGAAAAATTAAAATTAAAATCTAGAATTAAGCAAAAATAAGAAAAAGTCTAGAAATTTTAATTGCCGTCCCCGACAATGGCGCCAAAAACTTGCTCGCACACAAAAGTGCACTCCTAAGTTTCAGTATAGCGAGTTGTACCTTTTGAAACTCGAGTTTCCCGGTTCTCCCTACCGTTGGTATTGACACAAATTTGGTATAGTCCTAAATTCTATTTGATTAAAACAGTAATTAAAACAGTAAAAGGAAAGATTAAAAGTTTGTTTTCATATTATAAAAAGGGTTTTCAGAGTTTCATACTTCGTATCTGTCTGGCCTCAGGGTATACGGCCCGTATAGAATCCCATACGGTCCGTATAAGCCCCCGAGTGAATACTGCAGCTACTATTTCTGTGTCGGTGCTTTTGTCTAGGGTTTCTATCGACCAGATCTAAGTTCTTTACCTCAGCTGTCGCAATTTTGGCTTAGAACCCGATTTACCGGACTCAACTACTACCCTCTTAGATGTGTTAACCCTCAACTTTCGTAATTTTGGACTAAGTTATCTAAGTCACTTGTTGGTTTACTAAAGGTATCCAATGACTTTCGCCTCGAGGAAAGTTTCCCTTTCAGTACTCCTTGATCCGAAGACCTACCTCATATACTTGGTTCAGTTGGAATTGAATATCATAGACTTGACTCCTAACAATTAGATGTGCGCATTCATCTAACGGGATGACTAATCAAATTCAAGCAAGCAAAAACCAAGCAATTAAAATACTACACAACAAAATGAAAACTAAGCATTCAACACAAATTCAAGTAGCATACAAGTAAAACCAAACTTCAACTACATCTTAACCCTAGAAACAGAAATTTAGCTACTCATGTTCTCAAAACAAAGTACAATAAAAGTTGTAAAAGAGTTCATGGCAAAACTATAGAAGGAATCGAAGAATCGTCGTCAAAGTCGTGTTTTTCCTCATCTTCTTCTTCTCCAAGCTAAGCCTTGTCTTCCTAGCCCCAGAGATGTCCTCTCAGATCTAGAATATCTTCTTTTAATGCCCAAAATCCCGTATTAAAGCCTTCCTATTCGGTCTCCATAGCTGGCGCCTGTTGCCAATTCCAGCATATTTTCCCGAATTTGCTCTGTACAGCCGTACAGGAATCCATATGGACCGTATACCCATGCCTTTGTGAGGGAGAGAGGTAGCCTCCTATGTGGAACTTTCTGTGTGGTTGGACAGATCTTGTACGGGCTGTACAGAAATCCATATAAGCCGTATAGAAAGGTGTTAGCTCCAGAATTTCGCCTGTTTCCTGCAAAATAAGAACAAAACATAGCAGTGCCACATTCTATAGATATTTAAGTAAAACGTTCACACTTTTAGGCTTTTAGGCACGGGTTTTGGGTGTAAATCGGTGTCAGAATATAGGCAAAATAGAAAGATATCAAATTCACACCTTCAATCAGGAACATTTAACATACAGTGGAACTTGATGGAAAACAACCAAAACTTGAAGCATGTTTAGTTTTACAATAATTTAGGGGTAACAGAGTAATTTAACATCAACTTTCCATCAACAAATCCTACAGGAACTTAATTTGTATCATGAACATAGTTTATGATTTAAACAATCAAGAATAAAACGCTTATATTCTTACCATAGTGATAACCAATCGCTGCATATCAACTGTTTGCAAGAGGGCATGAGCTCCTATTACAAATACCCGTCACATCATAGGAATTTCAAACAAATATTTGCAGTTTGTATCCTGAGAAACACCCAAAGAACAGTAATTAAAAATCAGGAAAGAAAATCCAAATAAGCTATACAACTTACAATGAGAAAGGAGATGATCTCAGTGGATAATCCATTGCCAATTAGGTTTCAAATTCACCGGACTTGCTCAAGGAAAAGAGCGGCAAGAGAGGGAGCACATGCCAAGGGAAGGAGTGCGCGTAAGTGATGACATCAGAGCGGCCAAATAGAAAAAGGGTTTTTTTAGCAGCAGATGCGACAAGGAAGGAAGGGAAAAGAGCAGGTCTCCACAGTGCTGTGAGAAGAGAGCAAAGACTGATCATTGTGAAAGGAAGCTGAAAGTAGAAAGGCAGTGGGGAAAAAAGCGGTGGCGAGAAAGGCGGTTTCACCAAACGAAAGAAGAGAAAGAAAGCAGTAAATGACTCGTATTGCCCAAACAGAGGAGAGAGACAGAGAAATCTATATTAATTTCAACACGAATCCAAATCTGCTGTGATTCTTAACCCCATGACCTACAATTCGTGTTTTTTCAAATTCAACTGTTGAATTGTTTCGAGATTCGTGTAAGAAAAAATTAACTGCTTTGAGATACGTACTCGAAATTATTAGACAGTTAAATTTGAAAAAAGTAGAGATTTTAAAGTTACTATTCACCCTTTTAGGATCACAGCAGATGTGAATCTGTCAATAGGAGGAGACAAAAGTAACTATTCATTGGATCTCAATCAAACGTCTGAAAATTGCAAAATCACTGTAGGTGAACAGTAACTCACATCCAAAATTATAACTCTAAGATAGATGTCAATGACCGCTGAATGAATGGATATTATTTACGTACATCTTGTAAAGAATGCATGTAACAGGTCGTCCTGGGGATCATAATGACTCGCTACAAAAATTATGACCTATAAATTATGATATTATTCTCTTCTCTTATCTGGATAGCTGCTCCAGTCTCTTCACTTCTCTGAGTTATCTCTAATCTCCTCTCTCTCTCTCTCTCTCTCTCTCTCTCTCTCTCGTGAATTCAAACCCTAGCGTTTCTCGAGTTGCTCTCTATCAATTGCACAGCGTTCTGCCTTTGAACCATCAATTGACTTGATAGTCCAGGTTCTCTCTCTCTCTCTCTCTTCTTGGATTGATTGGGTGATTTTTATTTTATTTTTTGGAGATAGATTCAATTAATTAGTCATCTTCTAGCCGCTTTTACTTCATAATCTGTCATTGAACTGAGCTAATTGTATTCTTACTCTTAGGCAGGAAAACCATAACCCTCCTTAATTTTCACAGGTTTTGTTTTGTTTTGTCATCCCAAGTCAGAAATTATATCCCTTAATTTAGAATTTCACTAATCAACATCCTTACAAATCGCATGACACATGTTTCAGTGTTCTCAATTTAGAAGCCCTCCATGAAAATCCAAAGTAGATCTAGTGATAAGAATGATCAGAATAGTTGTGAATTTTGATGTCATTGAAGATCAAAAAGAACAATATGCTTTTGCATAAGTTGAACAAACCCGGCGCACTAACAAGGTACATTAATTAATCAAATATTAACACCATGACTCTACCCACCTGCTACTCAAAGAAAATGAATAAATTACTGGAGGCAAGGTTGAATCTGTTAACTTAAGGTGCAGTGTTTGAATTAAAGATGTTTACTTGAAATTTTTATGCATTTTCTTTGAGTGGCAAGTGGGTTGATTAATTAATATAACTTGTTAGTGGGGTTTGTTCAACTTGTGCAAATATTTTTTAATGTGTTTTGGTACGTTGGTGATGTATGACCGAGAGAGACTTAATTAGTGATGGATAAGCATCTTGCTAAAACTAATATTACTTAATTGATGCCAAATATAATCATTTTTTTATATACCTCCTAATCTAGTAGCACCATGATATATACATTCTCCCTTCTCTCGATTGTATTGCATCTATCTGTTGTGTTTTATTCAAACTTAATTAATTTCACATATTAATAACTTGCAGCCGAAAATGCAGTGGGCCAGTGGTGACTCTAATTGATGGCCTAACAATAGTCATTTAGTATTACGACTGGCAATTAGAGTCACACTGTATTATTAATTAGGCCATTAGAAAATTGGTTGTCCGAACTTGTAAATGGTAGTGGTGACTTTTGACTTGTTTTACTAAGAAAATTGGAACATTTGAATTAATCAACTATTATCAGTTTTCACATACGCACTATTTATTAATTTCACTATTCTTTATACTGGGGCTAATTCATTCTGTTGAAACATTCCCACTCCAATCTCTCCTTCTCCTGAGCACTACCAGCAGCTCTCATTCAAAAGAAAGATGGTGATGATACTTACAGCCTTCCTACCAAAGTTTAGTGCACTTCTCGTGGAAATGGTGCAGGATGAGGTTGGCATGCTACTGGGCATCCCAGGTCAGATCGAAAAGCTTGGCAAGACCGTTCGTGACATTCAATGTATCCTTACCGATGCGGAGAGGAAGCAAAGCAAGAGCAGTTCCATAGAGCGGTGGCTCATGCAACTAAAGGATGTTATGTATGATGCTGATGACATCATCGACCTATGTCAGATCAAGGTAAAGGAGCGCCTTGCTGGTGGCTCCTGTTCTCATTCCTCTTCAAATGCTCGTTGTGGCTTCCCTTTGTTATCTTGCTTCCATAACCCGTTCTTTGCTCATGAGATTGGTTCCAAAATCAAAGATATCAATTTCAGGTTAGAGGAGATTGCCAAGAGTAAGGCTAGTCTAGGATTAACAGAAATATCACAAATCTTTGACGGGCCTTCCAATCAAGCTTTCCGAGTGGACTCAATCATCAGCCGCAAGACTGATCCCTCGGTTTTCCGAGCTGGTATTGTGGGAGAAAAGATTGAAGACGATACTAAGTTACTAGTGAACTGGCTAACCCAAGAAGAGACAAGAGAACTCATTCCTGTTGCTACTATTATGGGGATGGGAGGGATAGGGAAGACCACTCTAGCCAAAATGATCTTTAATGATCCGAGAATTGATGAGGAATTCCAGCTAAAAATTTGGGTATGTGTCTCAAAGGAGGTGAAAGAAATAGAAGTGTTAAAGTGTGTGATTCAGCAGGCAGGAGGTGAGCACGGTGCCAAGCAGGAAAGATCAGAGCTAGTGCCTTTACTCGAGAGGATCATTCAGAAGAAAAAGTTCATTCTTTTTCTCGATGATGTTTGGATAGAAGAGAGTCGTACAGTTTGGGACGACCTATTGTGTGCTCCCATGAGTGGCGGAGCATATGGGAGTAGATTACTTGTCACCACTCGAGATGAAAGAGTCGCGAATAGATTGAGGACATCAAAATTACATCGGATGGGTAAGTTACCTGACATGGATGGCTGGTCATTATTAATTAAACAGGTATCACCCATAACTATGATGGTATATTTTACTATTTATTCATAATTTGAATTAATATTAAATGTGTCAACCTACTTTGATTTGCTCTATTTATTAGTGACTTCTTGTTGTTTGAAGCAGCAGGTTGCATCTAGCTTAATTAAAAGTATAATTTTACATGTACTTGATGAGAAAGAAATGCCGTCAGATATAGTATTTTTTAAAATTTTCAAATGCATAACATTCGATATTCATTGGCAACTAAACTAGATTGTTCATTTACTGTAAAATTTTAATCTTTCTACCTCTAAATTTTCTAATATGAATGATGTTAACTTTGAAGACATAAATTAATGAATACAAAGATACTAACTTCATGTGTATATAATTATATGGCAGGTAGCCCCAAACGGATTTGAGAGTGAGATTCGAGATCTCATGAAAATCGGAATGCAAATTGTTAAAAAATGTGATGGTTTGCCTCTTGCTATAAAGAGCATTGGCGGTGTGCTTTGCACAAAAGGCAACACGAGAGGCGACTGGCTAGCAATTCTTCAAAGCAATGTGTGGTACATGGATGCGCTACCGGGAGATGTCCATCGTGCATTCTATTTGAGCTATGAGGACCTCCCGCCGCCTTTGAAGCAATGTTTTATCTCTTTCTCCCTCTTTCGTGAAGATACAATGTTTACCAATGTAAGGTTAATCTATTTATGGCTAGCAAAAGGTTATTTGCAAGGTAAGGGAGATTTTTGGGAGTTAGGGCTTTCGTATTACAAAGAGTTACTACTGCGAAATTTTTTGGAACATACTAACATTCACGTTGATCAGAAAAAATACAAAATGCATGACCTTTTGTGGTCTTTCTCCCGTCAATTGGGAAAAGGCGAGAACCGTGTCTTAGGGAAGGGACAAGTTTTATCCAAGTTTGACGGTTCACTGAAAGTACGACGGTTATCAATAGAAGGAGATGAGGTAAATTAACATTAAAGAAATTATAAAGGAAAAAGGATTGAGAACATTATTACTTCATGATAAACCTAAATTTGCACTAGATGATTTGTGTAAAGCTGTTTCTAAGCTACGCATTTTAGATCTGTGTAATTCCAATATCTCAAGCCTTCCAGATTCTTTGTTTGGCCTTGTCCATCTCAGATACTTAGAAGTCAGTTCTTCAAAGTTAAGAACTATCCCAAATGCCATAGAAAATCTAAGAAATTTATATAAAAGGGTGTTCATTATTTTTAATTTTTTATCTACTTTGGTTATATATGATTGTTATGTTGTGGTTATTTGTCTTTGGCTGCAGTTATTGGTTATAAAAGGAGATTAATTATGAACTCATGTTTTTGCTTAGCACCGGCAGTCTTGTATATGATTGTTATGAAGAGCCGTGTTTAATTTATTGGTATAAAAGGAGATTAATTATCAACTTTTTGCTTATTCTATATAGCACCGGTGGTTCTTTTGTTTTTTGTTTGGGAAATTTTTTTTGTGCTACTTCAAACCATGAAAATTAGAAAATTGTTACCTCAAAACATGAAATTAGTTATTTGCCACTCTAAAATCATTAAATTTATGAAATTGCCACAATTATACATCTAATATACATATTTGATTAAAATTATTATAAAAAGTATTATATAAAAAACATATTTTGATATTTTCAAAATTACCCTTCAATTGAACAGATAAAATTAGAAACTTCGTTCCCTTCGCCTCTCTTTCACCCTTCCTCCGCCAGAAATAATCAATGCCAGAAAACAGGGGGTAATCTCACAGCTATGAGAAGATGACAACAAGCATGCACAACTCAATCTTAACATGTTCTATAGGTAATCTTAACCTGAAAGTGGGTAATTGATTCAATTTGACTCATGCCGGTACAGGTGAGGTTTGGTTAATAGCGCACATTAAATTGCCCCATTCTGTGCTCAATTCACACGAGTTAAGCATCGTCTGGGTCCTGTAAGGATCCCTGTTAAGCCAGTAAACTCAATTCAAGCTCAATTGATAGGTTCCCCCTTTCAATTTCAATTTAATTCTATTCAAATTTGTCTCAGGTGATTCCTCTTTCAGTTAATAGTTTTCGATAACTTGTGGAGGACCTTAAGTCTAGTTGATTGCAGGTAAGCTCGGATTTAGATCTCCTCTCTTTCCCTTTCTATTTTTTTACCCGATCTTCTTCAATTTCGAGCTGCTTAAAGGAGGAAGACAGTGCTGACAGGTGGAGTCCTCTGTCAGCCTCTCGTTTTCCAGCCAACCAACACCTTTGTTACGTCCAGACCTTTGGGTACATCAGGTTCATGCGAGCCGTGTAGAATATTTGGCAAGGGTTCACCGATTCCGAGTCCATACAGGGAAATAGATAGGGCGCTGGATTTTGAAAGAGAGTTTTCTACTCTATGCATGATTCATGTAAGCCAGCATCACTAGGAGTGGGGCGCCCTTGTCAGGTTCATTGAAGAACCGAAGATGGATGGACTACTGCGTTAGTGCCTTCCCCTGGGGACAGTTAGTTGGCGTCGGAGGAGAAGGCAATGTCAGAGATGCCCTCCGAGTGGCCTCGAAGCATCGCCAGAGTGGCCAGGGTGGAGGAGCACAGGACGGCGATTGTCTTGTCCAGCAACACTGACACCAGGAGACGCCCGTCAGGAGGAGAGAACTTCACGCATGACACTAATGCGGAAACACCGTGCGCAATGGACAGTACGGGTGGTACATAGGCGCACTGCCGGCGCTGGCCCCAGATGAGGCGTCCCCTATCTCTCCCACTTTTTTGAGTACTTAATTTGATCAGACATTAGTAGAGATAGAAATAAAAAAATCAAGTGGGCTAAGGGCCCATTATAAAAATAATTTGGAACAAAAACTTTTTAACAATATTTCAAATAATTTAATCAAATAATATAGATGTATAATGCAATTTTATAAATTTAATAATTTAGAAACAAATAACTAATTCATGTTTTTGACAATTTTATAATTTTCATGTTTTGGAGTGGCATAAAAACAATTTCCTCTTTTTGTTTTGATAGTTAATGGATTTAACTCTTTCTCTAGAATGGATACTATCAAATTTACCCATTATAATATTCAGAAAAGTTGACACTAATCGAGTCTAATGAGGGACGCTAGTGTGTGCTATGCTCATCAAGCCCTTTATTTGGTGAGCATATCCTGAACCGTCTGATTTCTTATTTGATACGATGCAAATCTTGATGAATTAACTTGCACTAAGATAGAAAAAGGGAAAGTGTCTGTTATATTACCTCTTCCATTCCCTCTTTGTATGCAAATAATGAGAAAGGAGAGGAATTGCTCATGAATCAAAATTTTGAAAAAGAGCGGGAGGGAGCGGAGATGAGTTTCGTGTGCATAATTTGACAATTTTGTTTTTTTCTTACAACTTGCAACAACACATTTTCTAATTAACTCAAATTAATTTTATTTGTTGAAGAAAGCTGTTATCATAATTTTTAGGTGGAGATTACTGTTATTTCTTTTGTGTTTTTCTTCTGATATTTTCTAATCACTGTACTTAATGGGTCCTAATGTAAGTTGGGCTCTACAGCGTTTGAACTAGAAAGATCCCCACCAAGCAAAGCATTGTCACAGCCACTTGATCATATTATTCTCTCTTCCTTTTCTTCCTTTTCTTCTCGAATTTCTGTTTCTCCTCTTCCGTATTACAACAACGAGGGCTATAGTTACACAACACAACTCAAAACCAGCTGTCAGCATCTCCGACAACAGCCCTCAAAACAAGAAAAACCGAACTGGTAGAATTACCAGCAACACCCATTCCAGAAATGTCAAAGAAGAATCATCCTCGACATACGGCAACACCTCGATGACCTTCCATGGGCCAGGGCAGCAACAATTTCTCTCAAAGCTAGAGGTAAATAGTAAATACAGATACTGGCATATAAGTGATATGTGTTGTAACTTACTGTTTGGGTGAAAAAGGGGGGTAAAGGATTTGGATGTTTTCACACAAAAAGGGAAAGTATTGAGTATTGACAGAGATGATATACTTACTGGCATATCAAGGTAGATGCAGTAAATTCAGTTCTTCTGGTAATGTTTTCTCTTTTTTTACAGAGATGAAATGAAATGCCCTATGTATCTGAACTGTTTGTTAATGATAGCCTACAGACAATTTGTCAAAATATACACACACACCAGGCCTCCTCATCTCTATGGTAAAGGTGGCCATGAGTCTCTTGCAATATTGTAACTCCACTTCCAGCAGCTCATTTTCCATCCACTTCCTTCTTGCACAACCAAATAACCCAGAAAAAGGTCTCATCTGTTTGTTATTCTTACATTCAATCCATCCTAGCCTTCCAATTGGGGGCGAAAACGGATCGGATACCATTATCCGTATCCGTTTATTTTTTCCAGATGCAGATACAAATCGGATATAGACGAATACATACGGATAAGAATCAGATATATACAGAACAATTTATGTGTAATATTTGATCTATTAAATAAATTTAGACACTCTTAGAGGAGTTATATTTGAGGTAATCCATTACTTTTGGTGATATATATATGACTAGCACAATGAAACCCGTCGTAATGTAATGCCCACTGACTTAAATTCTTATTTCTCCATTCATATTTCCTTTCTGTTGAGAATAATGGATCTCAGATTTAAATTCACCATTCATCAAGGCAGAAGAGTAGGTGGTACAACTGTACCAATAAATATCATAAATTATAACACTACCAACGGTACATGATATAGCCGTTAGAGTTTGTAGTATAGATATAGATTAGGACTTGTGTAAAGTTAAGGTTTTGATAATAAAATTTCATCTCCTCAGAATTCAACTCTTGTCTCATAATAAACAACACTTTCCTTTGTTCTCTCCATGAACCCCTTTGAAAGAATCTCCTCCAAGTTTGTGTCGGTTAGAAAAACCCACAAAAACTGGGACCCGCTCCTCTCCGACCCGGCACCCATCGCATCAACCTATGCTGTATCAAAAACACCTCTGCTCCCAAAACAAAGACAATAACAGGCCCCACTGGGAGGGCTTCTATCGGGTTCGTTGCCTGGGCTTCCATTGCCTTTTGCTCGAGATCAGTACTGGAATTTAAGATTATGCCCTCGGTTTTTGGTGTACCGCCGGAGATTGTGAACAAACCAACTAAAAGGGCTGAGTTTGGAGCTCGTAAGGGGTTTCAGCACTGAGAGTGCCGGTACAGGTGCGATACCGGGTACACAATACATAGCTCCTCCTTGGTGTTCCAAAATTCTATCTCATAACCAGATTGTAAGCGAATGCGTTTCAGGTGTTGCTCAGCGAAGATCGGCCATGAGAACGAGGAATAGCACAGATGGCGCAGGAGAAGGATTCAGTGATTTGCAAATAAGAGGAGGTTGCATGAGGAGAAAGGTGACAGAGAAGGAACTGTTGCATTGTAAGAGGTGCTTGGATGCTTCTACTATGGGGATTAGGTCACCTGGTACGTAGATTGGAAGGAAGAAGATGCAAGGTTTCTCTTCTTTCCTCTCCACCTCTCTCTCTCTCTCTCTCTCTTCTCTCAGTTTCTGTTTGTAAATGGGGATTAGGTCACCCAGACTTTAGGAGGCCTTTTATTTAATATCTATCTAGAAGTCAAATATGAAAGATTATTTGCACTGACATTCTCAGATCGAATCACTTACCAAGTAGCATTAGTTAAAGCAAACAAATCTTTTGGATCAAAGTGTCCGAGTACTGATCTATGCATGGTGGCTAAATTTTTATGCTGATTTTTTTTAATATAATACTTGATTAGTTAATGAATTTGTATTCGATAAACTATTTAAATTCAATTTTTGCCCCCTTCCCCCTTCTCTTTCCTTCTCCGGTAGAAATCCTATATCCACCCTTGATTCTTAGAACTAATCTTAGAACGAAGTTAAATTACAGTGGTTGCAGGACAAGATTATTTCAATATTGCTGAAAAAGTTAAATACAAATTTGTAAGAAATGTACTAGCAGGCCAAATGATTTGGGCTATAGGTTAAATTTGAATTTATTCTTTTTGGGTTGGGTCTGAAATAAGCCTGTCGCTCTCTCTAATCTAATCTGATCAGATTAGGATAAGTATTTTTGATTAGGTGTGAATGGATAGGTGCATCTGAACTGGTCCATATGTTTTATAAATATAGTGCATCAGTTCAATTTTCAGATCCATTCATTTTTACACTAATTACAGAAAACGAAAGAGAGAAACAGAGACTGTCTGTTAGTACTAGCATATATACCAACTTGCAGTAGTTGGTCAACCGGTTTGTGTGGATACTGGTGGAGGCGCATTTGCTATCATTGGTGCGTACGTATCTCCGACAAGAGAAAGGAGAGAAAAGGCTGACTGCTCCTACGACTAGATGAAGATTTCCTCTGCGCGTCTAGTGGTAAACTCTGTATTAATCTTGAAATTAGTTTTATACTTGAATTCTGGTTTCGGATAGTGAACAAATTGAAAAAACTTATGTGAGTTACAACTTCTATATTAATACTATCTCATAAAACTAACTATAGTCACTCATACAACCATTTATGTAGTTGAGATTTAACCATTTTTTTCATATTAATTGTCCAATAATTCACTATAGCAATTTACAAGAATAATGTTTTTGATATTTAGGTAAGTTCAAGACATACTGACATAGTATAGTAAATCGATCTCAAAATAATTCCAGATTTAATAAATATATATAAGCTACATAAGGCCATAACGAAAATAATAATCTCTTGAATATTATACAACCACTATAAAATGACATTATGTATCTCCAGCCCATCATCTTTTACGTTGTTAAATTATTTTAGTTAAAAACCTATTCCTATATATATATATACCAACTACATAAAACTCTAATTTTGTAAGAAACTTTCAACTTTCACCAAAGCATGGAATCATTTCTACAACTTTCAGTACTCAAAACTTTGATTAATATTCATAACAACAAACACTTCTTGCCACTATATATGAAGTAAAATGCACTTCTTGCTAACACCACAGCCTGTAATGACTCAGATGGATTAGAACATATATAATTGGAATAAATGGATATACATCACTATCACTATAAAATTCTTTGTTTATCTAGAAGAGTACAAAATAACTGTTGCAGAGAATAAGCTAGCATAAAATATTATTTTCGAGAGTATCGTTATTATTAATGGGTGCATTTGGATGGAGGGAGTGAGTTAGTAAGAATAGTGAGCTAACATCAAAATTGTGAATAGAGCTAATCTAACATTTAAAATGGTGAGCTAACCCGTAAAAAATAAACAAAAAATTGTTGGTAGCTCTTAATCTAAATATGGGTTAGCTTCAAAAAAAGTGTTATTCTTGAGTTAGCTCTATTCTTGCTCCAACCAAATGTGCCCGTTATTCCGTTAAACACCATCAACACCGAGAATATCCTGATAATACATCATCAACATTGTAAACACTTTTATCTTCTCCAATAAACATATTCTTGTAGACACTTTTTCTAGCTAGAGTGCAATTAATCAGGATGTCATATCTCCACCTAGAATTTGATGGTGCATGGAGCCATCTCCAACCCTATACACACACTTTAGGTTACCTATATATATATCATTCATATTGATTATTTCCTTCTAGAAGGCCGACAATTTATTATGCGGATACATGTGGTGCATGCGGACACTTTAGGTTATATTTGTATTTCCTCCACCAATGCAATATATATTTATTATTTTCTGAAGATCAATGATATACCAGCACCCTGCATGTACACCATCTTATATTTACAATAAATTATTCTAAAATGCTAAAATATAAACTCACACTCCAGATCATTTATTGGGCAACAATTTCCTTGAGGAAAAACAAGTTACCACTTAAAAATACAATAATCATTTACAGAATAAAATAATGTATTGCTGTTGTGACAGTACAAGAAAATGATTTACTTGCAAAAGGGTTGATACATCTTTCTCCATAATAAAATAGTACCAAAATGAGCTCTGTCATTGTCGGTTATGTCATGTATAAAATAGCTGCAAATCTAAATTGTCAAATTAGACCCCACATGTCAAGATTCAAAAAAAAAATTACCTTTAAACATTTTTGGAATAGGCAGATGAGAGAACTCATATCACCTAAGGTATCTCACTATTTAAAAGTTTGAATCTGGTCCGTCTGTTATATATTGGCAGAAATTTTAAAGGAATTCTCTACATTATATGTTTGGTCTGAATTAGTCCGGATTCTGATCGAACGGTCTAGATTGAAACTCAAACAGTGAGGTAATGCAAAGGATCCGAACTAGGTAGATAAGAAACGTGTTCACCTACTTAATTCAGAAGCAATAAATTTGACATCTTACTGAATTACAACACAACACAACATAAAATAATTAATTGCTCTTATGGCTGACATGAACAAATCTTGTGTATACTTCCTTCCTGTCTATGCACAAGGCCATCTCATCTCCATGGTAGAGGCAGCCAAGAACCTCTTGCAATGTAACTCAACTTCCAGCAATTCATTTTCCATCCACTTCCTTCTTACACAACCAAACAACCCAGAAATTGCTTCACCTGTTTGCTATTCTTACCTTCAATCCATTCAAGCCCAAAAGCTTCAAATTCACTTCCATCCACTCCCTTTCGTCGAACCGCCGCTACAATTTGATGGAGTCGAAGATTTCATCACTGCATACATCCGAAAGTACTTGCCACATATCAAGGACGCCTTGTTGGCCTCCCCTTTGCCTATTTTGGGTCTTATTGTCGACATGTTTGCTACCGATCCTATAGATGTTGCCAAGGAACTTGATATACCAACCTAAATATACTTTACATCCACCGCAACTTTCCTCTCTCTCACGCTTCATCTCTCTAGTCCACAAAACAAATATGATCAAGTAGATTTTTCGGAGGTTGATGAGGACATATGTGTCCCTGGCCTCACACCCATACCGACAATCTCTATCCCGGGCCCTCTTATGGACATGAAATCTGCATCTTATAAAGCCCTCATTTACCACACATGCCGCCACATGGAGGCCAAGGGTGTAATCATCAATTCCAACGTTCACATCGAGATGAAAGCGGTCGAGGCATTGGCTCATGGTATTGTAACTCAGCTTACACCGGGTTGGATGTTTCCAGAAATATACCCCATCGGACCGGTTATCTCCTTCGGCGAAAACAACAGGCAAGAGCATGAGTGTTTGGCATTTCTCGACAAGCAACCGGCGAAAACAGTTATCTTTTTGTGTTTCGGAAGCATGGGAGCTTTTGAGGCGTCACAGGTCCGACAAATCGCAACTGGGCTTGAACTAAGCAGGCATCGCTTCTTGTGGGTTTTGCGTATGCCTCGCAAAGAGCTCCTAAGGTAATTATCATGATTGGGTTATGAACTTCATCTCAGAAAAGAAAAGAAAAATGAAAATCCAAATACATCACAAGGGTGAATTTTAATTTTCACCTATTTATTATGATGTTCCCAATTTACTTAGATCACTTGACCAATATGAAAGATTGCATGCATGTTTCTTCATATTATCCATTTTTTTTTTTTTTTGTTTGAGAGAATACCCCTTGATAGTTTAATTGTTTCTTCCCGATATGTACATATATATTATTTTATAATTTGTCAAATGACCCAGTACTCAGTTCCTCTCTTGTCAAGCATCCACCAGTTGTCTTTATTAAAGTAATTATCATGCAAATTAACCTTATCACAGAATATACTAATAACCCTCAACAAATATATGCAATTAAGTTGGTTTGTAAATATTTTCCACGAACCTTCCATTAACTTTAAAATATTATTTTTCACAATGTTTAATTTATTCTTCCATGCATAACAGTGGTCCAACTGATGCAAACTTGGAGGAGCTTCTGCCAGAAGGGTTCTTAGAGAGAACCAAGGAAAGGGGGATGGTGTGGCCCACTTGGGCCCCGCAAATCAACATCCTGTCACACCGAGCAATTGGAGGATTCGTGACACACTGTGGCTGGAACTCAATCTTAGAGAGCCTCTGGTTTGGCGTTCTGATGATCCCGTGGCCAATGTATGCAGAGCAACACCTGAATGCGTTTCAATTGGTCAACGAGATGCATGTTGCAGTTGCTTTAGAGTTTGATAGAAAGAACAAGGGATTCGTGATGGCAACAAAGCTTGAACAAGCAATCAAGCGGTTGATGGAAGCGGGCTCTGAGGAAGGGAGGAGAGCCCGGGACCGAGTAGAGGAGATGAAATTGGCGTGTAGAAAGGCAGTGTAGAGAGAAGGTGTGTCGTATATTCACTTGCAAAAACTCGCCGGGGAGTTGGGGAAGGTAAGAAATGCGCAACCGGCTATGTCGGGTTCAAATTAAGTCGTGCCGTGCCGTGTCGTGTCATGTCGTATTGGATAGTATTTTGATAGTTTTGGTCCTTTCGGATATTTTGTGTGTATTCCTTCAAGTGTGGTATTAATTTTTAATTAATTTCTTTCTCAATTTTCACGGGGTATTTGTAATTTCGGAAATTGTACTGATTCATTAATTATACTTACACGCGGGGTATTAACTATTAACTATTAACTATTAAATGCTGTTTTGGTAACTTGGCTTCACTATGAAATAAATAAACAAATGAATATGATTGATAGTACCATCAGAAAAAAAAATTATGGTTGATAGTATAATTGGCATTATATTTTTTTTCAGATCCATGTAACAATCAAAATTCATCTTCTTTTGTAACAACAAAATCTTTGTCATGGATGGATGTTTATTTCCAATTATAAAATAAAATAAAGCGTGGGGTTTTGTCCAAACGGTTTTGGACAAAGTCTCATATAAAGTCGGACCTAAACCGTCCAATCTGCATTAAAATTTGCACAGATATTTAGATTCAAGAAGTCATTTAAATTTATCAAGATTTAAATATGTTTGTACGAATCTCAATGCAAATCAGACGTTTAATCTTTGCTTTGGAGGAAGCTTTGTCCAAAGCCCATTGGACAAAACCTAATCCCAAAATAAATTTCATGACAGGACAAAGAGGAAATAAAGCCGATTTTTTTATTTATATCATTTCAAAAAAAATCATCACTGAAATTAGATAAATTTAAAATTATTAGGGCTGCCAATTCAATCTGCAAACTCATTAATGGAGATCTGCATATTGAATTGGCGGACTCCCAAAAGCTCATTAATTACACTGTAATATGTTGAAATTGGAGTTTTTGGAGGTCCGCCAAATCAATGTGCGAAGTCCTATTAATGGAGCCGCATAATGAATTGGTGGCCCTGATATTTTTTTGAATTCTCCATATTTTGTGGTTTTCTAGGTTATTTTTTTTTTTAGATTATGGTATAAATAAAAATTTAGGGAATTAAAATTGGGCTAATTCTGTCATTTAAAATTGGGCCGGAATGAGCAATTTAAATAAAGAACACAAAAGCAAAGGAAATTTTAAGATTGTATTTTTCTTAGGTTTGGCTATAGTAAATTTTATATACTTTTTTATTCAAATATATAACCTTTAAAAGTACTAGCTATATGACTAAATTTATATGTTATTATGGAAATAAATTGAATTAGTTATAAGAAAGGATAGATTTCTACCAAGAATTGACAAAAGTAGTTTGGTAAAGTATTTAACAGAACGGTTTTGTCTTCATACAGCGCACGTACGATAGAATCAAAACAGCATTGTATATGGTTTGTACGCTGCATGAAGCTAAAACTACTCTGTTAAAACATTTACTCTGATGGGAGCCGAGAATAGCACTGGGACTAATTCTATCATTTGAATTTGGCCCGGAATAAGCAATTCAAATGAAGAAACAAAATAAAGGAATTTTTAAGATAGTATTTTTCTTAGTTTTGGTTATAGTAATTTTCATTTTTCTTTTAATTCAAATGCATGTATATAATTACTGCTACATGCGATTTTGTATGATATTATAAACTTGTGTATATTTTGAAGGGAATTCTATATGTCTAGAGATATATAACTCAATAAATGAAATTGTACTGATTAATAGTGAAATAAATACGTGCTGTGTTGTACCTTGTCAGATCAGTTAGTTGACTATTAATAAATGTGGTGTTATTTTTTAATAAATTTCTTTCTCAATTCTTATTGGGTATTTGTAATTTAGGAAATTGTACTGATTCATTAATTATACTTACATGCGGGTATGAACCATTAATAAATGCTGTTTTGGTATAACTTGGCTTCACTATTAAATAAATAAATGAATATGATTGATAGCATAATTGACATTATATTTTTTTTTTTTTTCATATTCAAATATGTAACAATCAAATTTCACCTTCTTTTGAAACAGAAAAATAACTGTCATTGTTATTTCTTTCTATTTATAAATATTAAATAAAAATAAACACAAAATCAATTTAAATAAAGAACACAAAAGCAAAGGAAATTTGAAGATTGTATTTTTCTTAGTTTTGGCTATAGTAAATTTTATTTTTTATTCAAATATGTAACCTTTATAAGGAATTGCTATATGATATAATTTATATATTATTATTGAAATAAATTTAATTAGTTATAAGAAAGGATAAATTTCTAACAAAAATTAACAAAATAGTTTGGTAAATATTTTAGCAGAGCGGTTTTATCTTCATACAGAGCACAAACAATAGAATCAAAACAGCATTGCTATGGTTTGTGCGCTGCATGAAGCTGAAACTACTCTGTTAAACGAATTTATATCCTCCCGCGTACCTCCCGAGGGAATCTTTTACAATTAATGGATCCGGACCGTTCTTACTAACTTTGCACGAATCATAATGGCCAATTATACTGGCCCCTACGCTAACCCGAATCTCAAAGTGGCTAAGAGGTAATCTATCTTCTACGGTACCTGGGAGGATACGAATTCCTGTTAAACATTTACCCGGATAGGAGCCGGGAATAGCACAGACTAATTCTATCATTTAAAATTGGGCCCGGAATAAGCTATTCAAATAAAGAAACAAAAGCAAAGAAAATTTTTAAGGGCATGTTCGGCTGCAGCTCGGAAACGGGAATGGGTACATGAACGGGTGAATAGTAAACAGCGGGTTACTATTCACGTGAGAAAAAAAAATTTCAGTTGAACTAAATTTTTTTTTTCCCGCATAAACAATAACACGTGAAATGGCAGCCAAATAGGCCCTAAGATTGTATTTTTCTTAGTTTTGACTATAGTGACAAATGAATTATTCGGATTCAGTTTGGTAAGATCAAAAATTAATAATTTGAGAATAATTTGGGAAAGATTCAGAATTATCTAAATCAAAGATCTCAGTCCCACAAATAAGCAAAATAAAAAAACCACAAAAGAAAAATATGTGAATAATTTGTAAAATTTGCAAATAATTCAATCATCTAAATAATTCATCGTTTGTTTGCCATCAGCACAAAATTGTTTAATTTGCAAATTAAATGCAAATCTTGTCACCATATATGGTTCTTGCTATTTTAATTTTTAGTTTTTTTTTGGCCAATTTAATTTCCTTTTTTTTGCCGCTTGAATCTTGTTGATCAAGTGGGTCCGAATTCGTGTTGATCCACATTGATCAAGTGAATACAAATCTTAATACAAATTAAATAGTTTCGATCGGACATCGAAACGCCCACTGACTCTTCAAAGAATACAAGGAAAGTTTAAAAAAAAAAAAAAAAAAAAAGATAGATGTTTTCTGGAAGCGGAATAGTTGTATCGGGCCAATTCGGTCCAATGTCCGGTTGAAGCCATTTAATTCAAATAAAAATTTGTATTAATTAAATGTGTACGAATCTTGATGCAAATCAAATGACTCCGATTGGACCATAAAAAAGGAGAATTATTTATTTATTTTTTTAAAACTTGACTGATGCACTAAAAAAAAGAACAAAAAAAAGAGGAAAGAAATAGAGTTTCTGTTGGGAGCGGAATAGAATAGTTGCATGGTTTTGTTATTCTCTCCTTATTCCAAAGAAAAAGAAAAAAAGAAAACAGGTGGCACGGTGCCTCGTCACGGCTATTATAAGGAGAGAAAGAGAAAGAAGGAAAGAAAGAGAACCCAGAAGACAAAGAAGAGAAAGAGCACTCGACCAATCACCCATCCCATCCTTCCCTTCCCTTTCTCTCCTTTATCTCTCTCCCTTGCATGCTTTGCACAAACAAAAGCGCAAGAGAGACGGCTGAGGGAAATGCGATCGCACGACGCCATGGGTGGCGCTAGCGACAGGGAAGAAGAAGAAGAAGAAGAAGAAGAAGAGGAGGAGGAGGAGGAGGAGGAGGAAGCCATGGAGAGAGGAAAGGCGCTTAAAGCATCGATGGGGGGAGAAGAAGGAGGTAGCGACAGCGACACCTCTGACAGCTTCGATCAGACCGACCAGTAAAGCTCCCACCTTTTTCTTTTTCTTTTTCTTTTTCGATTTTAGCGCCGATTTTTTCTTTTGCATGCGCCAACCTCCATTCTCTATACAATGAGACCTCAAGCAACTACCGTTCAATTCATAATCTCACTTACGGTTCTCTACTCAATTTCTACAAGTGTTTTGTTTGTCAGATAGTGGCTTCTGAGTTCTGATTTTAAAAAAGAATCAATTTTTTTTTATTCTAACATGTGCAAGATGAGGTTATAGTTGGTGGGTATATTGGTATTTTTATAGCATTACTACTATACCATTACCGGTTCTTATGTACCAGTTGCCGGGTCAACTGGTACAGTACTCTGTACCAAAAATGGTACCAATGTTGTCTGACCCAAAACGGTACAGTACCTCTCTGCTGGTATGTTTTTTTTAATTTGTTCTCTAAATATTTGTTGTTTCAGGTTTGTGCATGTTAAACTAGAAGAAATTCGAAAGGAAGTGCAATGTCCTATATGTTTAGGTATGACATTATAAATATAGGCACAAGATTGTGTCTATTTTAATTTATATTCATGATTATATTTATTCCATTTTGCAAAAACAAAATTATTATTCTGTAGTTTCTTTGGTATAATTAGTACAGGCAGTTAGAGTTTAAAATAATTTTGCATTTAGTTTGGAATTAGTTAGTACGATTTTACTATCAATGAATGTTAATATGATTGCACCTTTACCAAAATTTTAATTTTATTTTTATTTTTGTTTGGAACTTTTCAGGAATAATTCGGAAAACCCGAACTGTTATGGAATGTCTGCATCGGTTTTGTCGTGACTGTATTGACAAATCCATGCGTTTAGGGTATGTAATATTACTTAGTAAAGTGTATGTCCTATAAGGGTATAATAGTCAATGTGAATTCATACCAGTTTACTCTGGTACAAATGCAAGCTGGTATATACCCAAATACAAACAAAATATGTAAATAACAAATCATCCATTTCTTTGTTTAAGTTGTAATAGCTGGTAAATATTTGGCTATATCACTACTAATTTATAATCCCTTTTTAGTAAAAATAAAAACATGTGTTTATAGGGTATGCAATATTATTTAGCAAAGTGTATGTCCTATAAGGGTAAAATGGTCAATGTGAAGACATATAAGTTTACTCTGGTACAAATAAAAGCTGGTATATACACGAATAGAAACAAAATATGAAAACAATAAATCAGGCATGTGGTACCTTATTATTTTTCTTGGTATTTATAGGGTAACCATCTGGTTATATAACTATTAATTTACAATTATTCTTTTTTTTCTTAGTAATAATGAGTGCCCAGCTTGTCGTACCCATTGTGCAAGCCGTCGTTCTCTAAGAGACGATCCCAACTTTGATGCATTGATATCTGCACTGTATCCTGATATTGACAGATTTGAGAAAGAGGTACTGCTTTTAATGTATACCTTTTTCTTTTTTGTTAAATTTTGGCATGTTATATTTTCTTTTTATGTGAGGCTATGGTACTATGCATAGTGCATAATGGTCAGTACTACGGATCAATATCCTCATTTTTAAAGTCCAAACAATCGATCTGAACTGTTCAACATGATCTTCATATAAAAATGTACATGTCGATCAAATTTTACATTTTTTAGAATTTTTTTACTATTTTTTTAGATAGGTCGAAAATCACTTGATCTAAAAATTCTAGCCATTCAAAAGTAGTGATTTTGTTGGAATTTCGGCATGTTCTTATTTGTTATTTTTTTTGCTGGTATATGTTGAATTAAAATTGGTTTTTATTATTACAGGAGCTATCTTTTAATGAAGAAGAAAAACTAAGGAATAAGATGGTACTTTTTAGTTCTTTATAATATTATATCATATCATTATATGAGTCCGTATCCTCTGAGATATCTCAAATTTTCAGTTTATCTAAAGCAGGGCCAAATATATTTTTTGGGTGCGTATTCGAAATGCAAGGGGTCAGTAGTATTGTGCTTTGAGATTCGTGCAGAAAGGATTTGAACGGTCCAGATTTTCCACAGATCAACTCAAAGTTTGAGATATCTAAGAGGATGCAAATTCATCATTATATACCCTTACTCCTGAACTTATTAATTTATTGATTTTGGACCAATCAGCTTATTGCCATTGCTTATAGTTTAGTTTATGTACCAAATTATGGTTTTAATGGTAGATCCAAGATTCGATTGCGGAGACATTTCGCCGGCAATCAGAAGTGGCCGGAAAGAAAAGTGCCGCAAAATCACCTGTACAGGCTAATGCCCGGAGATCGAGAAAGAGAGGCACAGGATCCACCCGGGATGTGGGCCCTTCTGGTAATATATCAATTACTTTATTATTTATCTTACACCATATCAGGTCTATGGTGTATATTAGTTGATTTGGTTGAATATATAAAAATCTGGACAGATTTATCAGATTATGATATTATTAGTCGATTTGGTCGAATATATAAAAATTTTTTTCATTTTTCATTTGTATTCCAAAAAAAACAATTCATTTTTCTTTATATAGATCGAATAAAGAGCGTATTTGGTATTTTTTATATTGCCCATGGTGTACCATATCAGGTCTGTTTTGTGCCAAAGATTAGAGTACTGGTAATGTATGAATTTTGACCTTTGATGAATTTGAATCTGGACCATCGGATCAGAATTTGCACGAATAATAAAAGGGCCTCGTGATTTTTTGCACAGTACTTGTAGGAATCATATACCTTTTGATAATTTTTAACTAAAACTCAGATTTTTATTTGCAAAGAACACCCAGATGTTAAAGCAGGATCAAATAAAAGAAAAATTACTAAATTGCCCCTGATAAAACTTCTTGTTGTGAAGTCAAATAAATCAGTTGAATGAAACATTTGAAATAAGTGAAATACAACACATCAGAGTACAATGCATAGTAGAAACTGCTGTTTATGTAAATTAAATTTTTGATAGGCCAGACCTAGTCTTATTTGATTACTGAAAAACCAATTGCAACTAAAACCCAGAATTTTTATGGGTAAATTACTCAAATAATCCTTAGTGTCATCTCTTTTCCATTTTGGTCCTTGTTGGTAATATTATGATCCATTTTAGCATTACAGCATTTCAAATAACACATGCATGTAGTCATGAGCAGTACAGGTGCCTTAAATACTTATATTGCATATCATATATCAATGAAATTGATACTGCTGTTATTATAAATGAACTAGAAGTTATATTTTCAAGATAATGGTAGGACTAATCTGGTACAAACAGGAAATTTCTTTGGACCAAAATGGGAACACTGAAATACTGAGATCAAAATAGGGTTTGAGTTATACTTTCAGGACCATTTCTGTAATTACTCCTTTTTTTTGGATTTTTTTCAAATAACATCATGTGTAAAAAATGATTTAATCAAGCAGAAATGACCAAGTTGCCCCCTTGTCTTTTCCTTATGATGCAAATAAATTTCTTCATAACTGCATGTACAGGTTCTGACAACGATGAGAGACAAGAACAGCAAGACAGCATTGAGGAGGTTAATGTGGAGAGAAACGGGACCCACTCGTCAGAGGAACAATCACCACCTCCTCCCGAGGAAAGACCAAAGAGGCGTAGAAGATCAAAACATAGCACAAATGAGGAGAGAGAAATAGGCGAAATCGAAAATTTGCAGGACAGTTTAAACTCGTCACTTCTGATAACGTGGGGCCGCAATGGAACCCGGTCCCGCCATGCTAGGGTCCCGCGCTTGACCAAGTTGATACAGCACCTGAGAAATTCTGAAGAAGAAAATAATGAGGTATGTATGTATATCAGTGTGATTAATTTTTTAACAGTATGTGCAAAAGTGTCTCTAGAAAGGTTAAATTTGAAGGTTATGAGGTGCATTTTGTAATTTTAACACCAGATGTAAAAGCAGGGTCAAATCAAAGAAAAATGATTAAATTGCCCCTGATAAAACTCTTTCTTGTGAAATAAAATTAATCAGTTTAATGAAACCTCTGAAATAAATGAAATAATGAGGTATGTGTGTGATTAATTGTTATGAGGTGTATTTTGTAATTTTGCAGTTGAACCTGAATGTAAATTTTAACACCAGATGTCAAAGCAGGGTCAAATCAAAGAATAATGACTAAATTACCCCTAATCAAACTTCTTGTGAAGTCAAATAAATCAGTTTAATGAAACATCTGAACTAAATGAAATAATGAGGTATATATGTGTGTGATTAATTTCTTTGAGGTGCATTTTGTAATTTTGCAGTTGAATCTGAATGTAAATTTGGTTCCGCTCAACGCATCAAATTCACCTGAAATGGAAAAGCCTTATATTAGTTGCCAGCCTTCGGTTTCTATCAGTCACCTCTGCCATGTTAGCATCTCTTTCTCTCTCTTTGTTAAACAAAGTGATTGTACAAAAGTAAAAAAATAAAGAGTGAGGCTATGGTACTATGCATAGCACATATTGGTCCATACTATGGATCAATATCTCTCTTTTCAAAGTCCACATGATTTCGATATGCATATGTACTTGTAAATCAAATTTTATATTTTTTACGATTTTTTTTTTCTATTTTTTTTTAAGTAGGGAGAAAATTACTTGATCTAAAAATTCTAGACCATTCAAATGTAGTGATTTTCTACCTATCTAAAAAAATAGTAAAAAAATTCTTAAAAAATATAAAATTGAGTCTTCAAGCACATTTTTATATGGAAATTGATTGGTTCAAATTTAGTCCTAAAGTACCTTAGCCTCACTCGAAAATAAATGTATTTGCCAATTTATTAAGGTGACTATTTTATAAAAAAAAATTCATGCAGCTGGTGTCAATACAGACATCTTGTCTAGCCAAAAATGTGGAGATATACATGAAGAAACAAAGTGTTAGAAATTCAAGTGGCCTGTTTATATTATCTGGAGAGAAATCTTTGAATGAGATATTACCCTTTGCATCTCTCGAGAAAGGCGAACTGGTTAGACTAATTAGATCAACTTCTTTTCTATAACATAGTTTGTCTTGTCAGATTTTTTGTTTCATTATTAAATTTTCTTTGGTTGGTACATATTGGTGTAATCAAATTCAAAAGAATTTTAACTGTAGTTGGTACGTACTGGTACACTTTCAGTACCTTATTAGGTCCAGAATTTTAGCTGTAGTTGTGACGTATATATCAAGTGTAATTGTCATGTAAAGGTACAGAAAAAGTAACTGTAGTTGGTACGTACTGGTATGTGTATTTCAGTACATACTACATACCAACATCACAAATAGGCTGCTCATTTGTGATAATGTACTGGTACACTATAAAAATGCAGACTCAGAATGCAAACTAGAACATATTGGTACATTTTCAGTACCTTTCGTTATTTGATATATAGCTGATATATATTTACCAGCATATTCATGTCAAGTTACTAAATATA